>PVLC010035977.1:0-16044 GCA_004027655.1 Graphiurus murinus | reverse complement strand
GTGCTGCCTGGAGTCAGGCCCTTTGCTGAGGACCTGTAGGCATCTATTGTCAAGTCTACAAGGGTTGATGGTGACCAGGTGAGGCTGCTCGTGTAAGCACAATGTCCCCCTACCACCAGCAGTGACAACACACCCTCCTTCCTGCTTCCAGGAAGGGACAACAGAGCTAGCGGGTGCTATGAAGGGTGCAGGGAGCTTTAAAACTTGGAAGATCAGATTATTTTAGAGGATTGATGAGAGCCCATTTCCCTGTGGGAAGCTGTATTCCACAGTTCTTGGAAAAACCACCGTTGCTTATTATATTTCCACAAGGTGATATTCTTTAAGCATTAAGCATTATAGAAGAGGCTGAAAACAGTGTGCCCTCTGTATGGGAGCGAGATGAGTAGGGAGCACAGAAAGCAGGAAGGTGGCACTTGGTCCTTACCTGTAAGACTAGGTTATAGGGTCCAGCAATATGTCAGACCTGGTGGAATTCTGACCAATCAAGATTAAGTTCTCTGGTATGGATTAGCAGCCAAGAAATGGAAAGAGGCGGTGCTGTCATGGGGAAGACACAGAGCATTCCTCCCAATGCTCTTTTGCCTTCCTAGCCTGGCCCCTACTAACTGATAGCTGCAAGCATTCCTAAATGGGCACACATACTTTAATGCATTCTTGTGTCCAATGTTCCTCATTGTTTCTGAAAGCCAAGTTGTGAAAACTCACACTGGACTGGATCTAACCACATGACCACAGCCTTCCTCTTTCCCATGTGAACTACACAACTCTTACAATTTCATAGACTAAATGGCTGAGCTTCCTTTGGGCCATGAACCTCATTGGATACCTGATAAAAAACATCTACTAGCCTAGAAATCACTCACATTCACACACACACACACACACACACACACACACACACACACACACAATTTTACATTTGACTCCAGGTCTTCTTAGGCGGCTTTTGACTGTTAGTAACCAAAATATTGACTTCAAAAATTACACAGATTTGCTTGGATGGAATAGTTTTATTTAGCAAACAAAAGACTTTCTAGTTCTTAGTATCTCCTATTCCACATTCTGTACTCTAGGCTACAATTTGAAAGTCACAAATGAGAGTTAGGGCCTTGATGTTGAACAAAGGATCAGAATCCAGAGGGAGAACTATGACATCCAATCAAAAAAGGAAATAGTAGCAAATGAACCAGAACAAAAGACTTTATTGTATTCCATACATTCACAGGTCACTCCCAGGACTAGTAACAACAGTGCAGTGCTGTGCACTCGTCGGCTTAGACTGTGTAAGGCTGTAGCTCTCTCTTGCTCTCTTGGCCTATGGGTGTACCACAATAGCACTCCTAACCACATACCTGGTAATCAATGGCTATTTAGTTTATTTTCCAGCTGGGGCCTGGGTGCTCCCCATCTTCTCAGAATTGTAAAGTACCTTCCATTATAAGAGATCAATAGGCAGTCTAGTATATGCTTCTGTCACATAATATTGTTATCTATCATGATTACTGTCCCTTACATGCACTTGAGAAGTAGACCTTCAACTAGCAAATTTCTACCAATTAAACATGGCATGACTTGGAAACCACAGCTTTGGTTTCTTTGGCCAGAGGCATGTCTCACTTTAGCACCTGCCACAGAAATGCAGGTACTTGGTTCTCTCAGTGTGCATATAGGCGACAGGGTAGATGACAGAAACTCATCTATGCCATATAGATATAGTTCTTCAAAATCCCTGCATGACCTGCAGGCAGGAGGATCACAATTTATCACACATGGCCTGGCTCAGCCTCAAGAGACAGGTGGTCACCAGGCTCTGCTGCCGTGGGCTCAGGCACATAATTCGCACTGTTGGTGCTCTACTTCTGGGGCTGTAGATGTTCACCCCCGAGTCTCTGAAACCAAGGAAGGCTGACATTCAGTAAGCTCCCTTGGTTAAACTTCTCTTCCCATCTCCACAAATTCACTTTGAAAAGTTCACCATCTACTTTACTGATATTAAAGTGCAACACTGTTTTCACTCACTGTAATCAGGCACTGGAAAGCAAGAAGCTTTTAATTTTTCTTATCTATAATGAAATATGTTCTCTCTACCACTGATATTTGCAATATGTCTGCAATTGGAAGCAGCAGATAAACACAAAACAACAAAACCAGAGCAGAAGGCACAGACCTAGGAGCAGAAGAATGAGAAGAATTTACAATGACTCTTAGAGAACAGGAAGCCAAACAAAACCAAATCCATCCCCAAGCCCATTTTACTCCCAAGTCAGCCTCCCCTGCTGCCAGGAAGTCAGTCCTTGAATGGAGAAATTCTATTAATACCACCCCTACTCCCAAAAAATCAAGCCTATAGCAGAACCAATGTGCTGTCTGTCCTCTTACATCAGAAAAATCAAGTGAAGAGAAAGACACGCATCACAAACACTTTAGGTTTTCCTCTGAGAACATCGCCAAATCCCACTCTTGCAAACTCAATCACTTCAAATTTAAGCTGAATGCAACAGTGTATACGGAATAAAAAATAGCCAGAAAAATACCTCAGAAAAGATTTTTCCTCCTTTGTGTATTTTAAGAGACTTTTAAGACATTATGGGATTCTCAATGATTATATTCAAACTGTCAGGCCAATATTTGCTAATATTATTTTCTAATTCTTTCTTAAAAGGAAAAAAGGAATAAAAGCCTGATTTAAAAATATTGGCAGGCTCCCTCCCCCAAAGTTAGATATTTATCTTTTCATCTCTTATGAGAATTTTACTATCAGTATCTTTACCAGATAAGAGTCAATACATGTTACAAAGTGTTTTAAAGATGATAAAAGAACACAACAGAATGAACAAATGTTTTATTGGCATGTTCATTGTTGTAAACAGCATCTGGCATGAAAAAGTTTTTTCCAAAATGTTTTTATTTTTATAAATTAGATGGTATTTCAAAATTTATGTAGAATTGTGTTTATTGTAGTTCTATTTAGCAAAGCAAAAACTTGCTGATTCTAATAGACTTTTTGATGAAATCCTGTTGTCTGCATCGGTCTGTACCATGAACTGATCTTACTAGCAAGTTTATTCAATGTTAAGAAGTTTCCCCAAGTTAAACTACATGTAACTACAAATTGACTCTAAAAATTAAAATGGGACTTACAAGCATTCTAGAAGATTCAAACTTCAAGTAAATCTTCAAAAATAAATGTACAAAGAAAAAAAAAATTGAAGCCACCGAACAGAAAAACCTCATTAACAATAGAAAATACAATCCTATGAGACCCAGGAACCTCACTGAGGATTACATTTACATAGACTGCTAAACTTCAATGTACACAAATGTACATGATGAATGATATATGAAGAGAATAACCATGGGAAATAGTTGAACTGCTACTATGGTAACTCAACAGGATAACTTTATTTACATGCTGAATGAACGAGTGAAACATATTCTCTACATCCATAACTTAAGTACAATCAGTTATAATTACAAAACTGCAGCAATCTGAGCTGCCACCTGCTAAGAGTGGTCTAAGGGAAATGTTTTGATGTTCCAGAATGTTAATACTTTGCAAAGAGTGAAACAAAATAAAAACACAACTCCACAATTCTTTTCTGGGTTACAACTGGTTCTAAGAATTTCTTTCTTCAGCTCCTATTTTTGCTGCTTTCCAAGAGTCAACACATGTTGCATTTACTTCTGAATTGTCAATGAGGTAATGTGTGTATCAGTGAAATAAACAGAAAATTCATTCATTCATGGCCTTTGCACAGCTTTTATTATTAAGCTATGAGCATCCTGTTTGAGGCTAGTTTTACTAGCGGCTATGTGCACATTTGTCCGCAATAAAAGTTTACTCATTCCCCTTCCCCTTTTCTAGTAGCAGGTTTTTTTTATTTATTTTTTGCACATCCCTTTTTCACTTTACAGTACATTTGACTATAGTGCACAACATGATTCCAAGTCAAAACTGGCCCATTGGGCACTGAGCTTCTGATTGGTGAAGGGCAGTCCAATCAGTGCTGGTGTCACTGGGTTACCCCAACCATGTCCGGCCGTAATGGCACTACACAGTAGTAGTGAACCATCTATTTAAAACCAAAATCCCCCAGGGAAAATGCTACACTAGCAGAGTCAGTCTTGAGTCAGATCTTTATTTGGCGCTCCATCCAGATATATTTTTAGTGCTTTCTCTTTACGAGGTGAGTACGTTACACGATGCCCAGTCTTCTGGAGTCGACTGCTTTCTTTTTTCATCAGTTCATTTCTTTGCTCATCTGTCAATTCCATTACTTCTTCTGTTTTATCCCTTTATTTAAAATAGGAATTATATATTAGACCAGCTAGTCAACTGCCTCTATTAATTTGTTTGAACGCTATGATGCTACTCAGCAAAGTAATGAAATCTGACTGTGATTGCTGAGGTTATATATAATCTCATATACTGGGATAGCCAAGATTTCTAATGTGCTTATTGTATTAGCACACTGTTCACGTCTCAAAATGAAATAAAATGATGCTCATGTTATTATTAAATTAATAATAGCTATCACTATTGAACATTTATTTATAACAGGCACTGGGCAGTAGCTCTAACTGTCATAAAATCCTACAAGGAAAATATTGTCACCATTTTACAAATGTAAATAACATGGCTAGATTTGAACCCATACCTGCTAGGCTCCAAAGAGCCTATTAGAGCTCTTGAGCACTTAAAAAGTGTCTAGAAGTATGACACACAATATTTCTAAAATTCAGTACAAGAAAAAGGATGTCAACTATCCCATAAATGATTTTTTATGTTAGTGACATTTGCAACGATACTATTTTTAGATGTACTGGATTAAAAGTATTTATTAAAATTAATCTGGCATGTTTTGTTTTACTGTTTTTAATGTGGCTACTAGAAAAATTCAATTATAATGTGTGGATCTCACTGTATTTCTACTGGCTAGTACTGCCCTGTATCAAAACAGTAGTAAATTTATGGGAAACAAGATATTATGTATACCAAAATGTTTTATTAATAGAAGCAACAAAAACATTGGAATGTTACCTATAAAATATGACTGCACCATCATCACAGATATAAAGAGGCCAGACATTTAGGGTAGAAACTTTAGGATTCCAGTCCAAATCCTGATGAATATCAAGGACAGAAATATCACACGGAAAAGTTCCTCTACCCTAAGGAGAAAAGAATGAATGAATAGCTCATGCCATTAGCCATGTTTACTATGTATTACAAAGATACAAACACTCTCAGGACTTACCTTGGCAAATTCAATATCTTCCAAAGGAATCCCACTGAGTTCACTAAGCTGTAAAAGAAAAGGTTTTATATAAGTTCATTTAAAAACAAATTTGCTTAGGAATTATTTTCCTCTTATCTCACAAAGAGAAATTACTTATTTTCAAAAAAATAATACATATAATTGATATAAGAAATTGGGGTGCATGCCTGTAATACTAGTTCTTGGGAGGCTGAGACAGAATTATCACACGTTTAAGGACAGCCTTAGCAATTTAGCAAGACTATCAGCATGTCAGCAACCTGCCAAGACCCTGTTTCAAAAAAAACAAAAATTAATAAATAAATAAATAAAATTGGGGTAGGGCGTAGCACCGATGTAGAATGCTCCTGGGTTCAATCCCCAATATCAAAACAAACAAACAAACAAACAAACAGACAAAAAACAGAAAGTGGAATTCTCTATTCTGGCCTCTATGCAAAAATTATCAAACCCCAGAAACATCAAGTTAGTATATTCCTTCCAGATATTTTCCTATACATATTCACACATTTCTAAAATACAAAAATTATATTTGATATATCTCTATAAAATAATTTTATATAGCCTAAATAGGAAAACAGGATACAAAATAACTTCAAAGATCAAATTCCTAGATGTGGAATTGCTTATCTGAAGTGAAAAAATTACATTAAATACTTATCAAAGGTGTATGATATTGCTGCCTATTTCCTCTAAACCTTGAGAACTCCAGGTTTTGTTTTATTTATTTATTTTTATTTTTTATAGTATTGGGGATTGAATTCAGGGGCATTCTATCTTTGAGCTACAGCCCTAGACCCGTTTTTTTTAAGTTTTGAAATGGGGTGTTGCTAAGTTGCTGAGGCTAGTCTCGAATCTGTGATTCTCCTGTCTCAGCCCCCCAAGTACTAGGATTATAGGCATGCATTACCGTGCCTGCTTTATTTTTTGATTTTGTAAATCTTCAAGAGGTAGAAAACAGTGTTATTATTTTAATTTTATAATTGATGTTCTTTGCCTATTTTAAAATTAGGCTGTTCATCTTTTTATTCTCCTTATAATTTATGGACAACATATTTCATATACATTTCAAATAATTTTCTTCCTGTTTCTTCCCTTTTAGCTTTATTTTGTTTCTGTTTTTGACTTCTGGTATTATGTTTACAAATATTCTCCAGGATTATGAATATAATTTATTTATTTATTTTTTGTGGTACTGGGGATAAAATCCAGGGGCATTCTACCTCTGAGCTACACCCCAGGCCTACTTTATTCTTTTACTTTTTGAAATGGTTTCACTAAATTGCTGAGGCTGGCTGTGAACCTGTAATCCTCCTGTCTCAGTCTCCCAGGTTATGTGCCTGGTTAACATATTGTAATATTTAATAGTTTAAGTACTTTTATATAGTACATTTATCATTTTGCCTTATTTCTTATGTAAGTTTAATATATTTCAAATTTATTTTTTATCTTGTATGAAGAATGAATTTAAGTTTTTTTCAAAATGCTAGTACCACTGATGTAATAATCTGTCATTTCTCTGCAAATCCTTATTGCAAAATAGATCTTCATTTGGATTCTCTATCCAATTTTACTTCATTTGGTATTTTTAGATATACAATAATTTACTAACTTCTAACTAACCCTAACTACTTAGGAAAAAGGATGGAAGTAACACAAAGTAAAGATCTACTTCTGGATGACTAAGAGTCAAAGTAGTTTTAACGCATCAGGAGCACTAAGGAACAATCAGACCATAGCACAAAATGTGACAGAGACCAATAAAGGCTAGTGCCAAGAGAGCTTGGTATTTACATCCTGGTTATCTCCTTGGTGCCATAAGAAGAATGTGCATTAGCTCACTCTGTTTAAAATGAACTTACTTTCTCTCGAAGTTCATCAACACTACTGTTCTCCAACACAACCTCTTGGAAGGGATCCAATCTCATCTCCGAAGGTCTCCATCGTCGTGATAAAACGGCAAGCTGTGACATGGATTTCATCTTCTCTATTCCTAAGAACATGCAAGATTATGCCCATCATTCTATTTTCTCAAAAAGTTAAAAATGTGACTTTTCATATAGTTTCTGACTAAACAAAAAGATTTACTTCAAATGTCACTCCTTAGAAGTAGGTACAATAGAAACCCATTATCTTAAGGGGTTTTGAGAATAAAATATTTACTCTTCCTTCAATTATCAGAAGGTAATTGTTCTCATTTGCATGCCATCCTTCAGCCAGTACTCCTAATTTCACTCCCCCCGACTCCGGTCAGGTATTGCTTTAACAATTACTCTCTTCTTTGGAACTTCATTAAAATCACAATCATCTTTACTTTATCCTTGTTTCACGCAGGCTATCGTTACTCCTTCTCTTTTTGTTTACTCTCAAACTGAATGAATTTTCAAGATGCAGCTCAACTGTTGAGATGTCTCTCTGTTGTACCAAGAGCAATGTCTACTGATTTGGTACCTTAGTATCTATTAATAACACACAGTCTGTTTCTTCCAGACTGTGTGTGGGTGGTGGATAATCTCTGGCTCTTATTCATTTTTGTAGCACCAAGTATTAGCAATGTTTGGAGAATTACAGGTGAATAAATGTTTCACATGACTCATCTTCTAAAAGTATAATACTTTAAATGTTCCAATACTGAAAGAAAAAGTGGGAGGTGTGACAAATACAGGTGACTTCTAGGTGACTGTTATGGGTTGACTGTTTCCCTCCAAAAAGACCCAAAGTCCAAATCCCTAGTAACTCACTATGTGACTTTATTTGGAAATAGGGTCTTTTTTTTTTTTTTTAATTTGGAAATAGGGTCTTTATGGGAGTAATCAAATTAAAATGAGGTCATTAGGGTGGACTCTAATCCCAAACAACTAGTGTCTTCTAAAAATGGGGGAAATTTGGATATTGACAAGTCTACAGAGAAAACACCATGTGAAGATGAAGGCAGAGATTAGGGTGTTAGATTTATAAGTCAAGGAATAGCAAATATGGCCAACAAACCTCACAGACACTCCCTAACACTTTTGAAGGAACTGACCCAACATCATCTCCAACTGCCAGCCTCTAGAACTGTGAGATAATGTATTTCTATTGTTTAGGCCACTCAGTTTGCATTATTTTCTAAGAAAAGCCTAGGTAGCTAACACAGCTGATGCTTCAAAATCTCTGATAAATTATCAGTACCACATCTTCAATATAAAATAAGTTATAATGAAAAGAGAATAACAAACATAGCCAGGCATGGTGGCGCATTCTTGTAATACTAGTACTTGGGAGGCTGAGACAGGAGGATTGCAGGTTCTTGGAAGCCTCAGCTACTTAGTGAAGTCCTCTACAACTTAGTGAAACCTTGTTTCAAAAAATAAACAATAAAAAACAGGGCTGGGGGTGTAGCTCAGAGGTAGGATGCCCCTGGGTTCAATCTCTAGTGCCACAAAAACAAAACAAAACAAAACAAAACAAGGCTAAGAAAATATTAACATGGTGTACTAAAAAAAACCCCCAACTTTCTTGTAAGAGGGAATATTCTCAAAATTAAAGAAGAAATATTTAAAAGGCAAATGGGATCCATAGAAAGGAGACAGGTTAAAAAAAAGATAAAAAATTAAATGTTCTCTAAAAATAACTCAAGCAATTACATTAGGACACAGGGGAGGTAAATAACTCTCAGAAATGTGTGGGAGAGGGAGCAGGGATTCCATCAACCCACAAAAACATAATCTATATGCTTAATGACACAAGAATATTATATATTGATTCCTGATAACTCATTATTTATATAGGCTTCTATTAGTTCTAAAGTATTTCTAACATATATCCCCACAAAAATATTGATAATACCATCAAGAACTTCAAGGAAAACTTCCCAGTTGCTAGAAATATTAATATCCTCTTCATAAATATGATAATCCAGAAAGACGGTACCAGGATTCTTCCATGTTTTTTTCCTTAGACGAAACCTACAAACACAACACATTTAAGACTACTATAATTTGAAACCCTTAGCTTAAAAAAACTGATATTAATGAAAAACAGACTATATTCAAATAAAAAAGTCAAATGGCCATTCATTAAAATTTGGAGAAAATGTAAAGAAATGCTCACAGTACTTCAAATTTAGTGCCCTCCACAGGAAATCCAAACAAAATTCTAGTATGCCTGCTTAATACTATTAGTCTGTAATACTAAGATTCTGAATAACATAAGAATTTTTAATTTTCCTTGTTTTTAAAAAGTCATATCAGTCTATATCAACTGACCAAACCTTTCTTCAAATTGCTGATGACATTACTAATCATTTTACTTTACCTGTCGATACTGAGCTCTAAACCACATTGCTCCCTGAGCTGAGGAATTAATTCCTCTTTTGATTGCCGTACAGTCATTCCTTTAGCAAACACAGCATCTAGCAGAAACTTGCATGGCTAGGAATATAAACATTAGCAATTAGAGCCTGAATTACACATTAAAATAAGCATTATAAAGACATTTTGCTTGCATTTTATACTGTGACACAAAAGGTCTGAATTTAAGAGCCAATCTTCCTAGTTTCAAATCCTTAGCTCTGCAACTTACTATCTCAGCTATCTTGTGCCTCAGTTTTCTCATCTATATATTGGGAATGGTATCTTTCTCACTGGGTATCTTTTTCACTGTAAAGATCAACAAGGATAATGCACTCATATTTCTCTTCTTGTAAAAATAAACAAACAATTTTTTTTTGGGGGGGGGCACCAGTGATTGAACTCAGGGGCATTCTATAGCCCTCTTATCTTTTTTTTTTTGAAACAGTCTGGCAAAGTTACTATCCTCTTGAACCTTTGATCCTCTTGTTTAAACTTTCTAAATAACTGGGATTACAGGCATGCACCACAATGCCCAGATTAACTGATCACAATTTTGATAGCACTAGGAACCACTTTTATAAACCAAAATGAAGGAAATGCACACTAAATTTTCAAATACATTTTCTCAAAAGAGACATAGTACCCACATACCCCAAACTCATAAAAAATGTCAAAATGACTGTAATGAGTTGCATATAAGAAATGAAAGTTGTTTGATAAAATACTTATTGACTGAATAATGGCATTTTATGGGAAATTTGTTTTTCATATTTGTCTAGGTCTCTAATAAGGTGTTATAAACAGCCTAAAAACAGGATATTTGCCTTTTTCTTTTAAGTATTAGCTCCAAGTCTTGTACATCACAGGAACTAAAACATTTTATTGATTACTCCCTAAAAACTATAGCATCCCTAAAAAAATACAGTGTGTGTGTTTAGATCCTTAATCCACCATTTAAAAATCATGTGACCTCGACCAAGATACTTAACTTCATTGTGTCATAGTTACTTTATGTACAGAATGGAAATAAGAAGTAGTAATTACATCACAGAGTTAACTGGTGAAAATTAAATGAATTAGCCTTTGCAACTACTTACGAGTAAACACTATATAAATCCTTGTTAAATACAAAAATGAGAGCTGGGCGTGGTGGCACACGCTTGTAATCCCAGCATTCAGGAGGCTGAGACCGGAGGATCCGGGTTCGAGGCCAGCCTCAGCTACCTAGTGAGGCACTCCACAACTTAGCAAGACCCGTTTTCAAAATAAAGAATAAAAAATAGGGCTGGGGGTGTAGCTCGGAGGTAGAATGCCCCTGAGTTCAATCCCCAGTACCACACACACACAAAAAAAAACCAAAATGACTCGGGATGCAAAAAGTGCCTATAGACTCCACAGGTCAGCTGCTATCTACCTGTAGCATATGGTCATTTCCAGAAAGCAAGCATGAACAAATTTCTTTTTAAAAGCAGAAAAATTTTGCCTTACTCTAGCCCTGTCACTATATTTCAGAGTGGGGGGTTGACAAATGACAACCTGAGGGCCAAAATCACCGCCGCCTGTTTTTGTAAATAAAATTTTACTGACACCTAACCACTTCCACTGGTTTATACAACACTGTCTATGGCTACTGTTGCGCTACAAGGGCAGACTGCATAGTTACAACAGATTTTATCTGTAAAAATAATATAACAAACAAAAAGGACCAATAAAAAATCTATACATTATATTGAGAAACTACAGAAAGTAATCTTTTCTTTGTCTTAGGTACATTACTTACCTCTTGTTCATTTACTAGAAGCTGGTACACTTTAACTCGGTATTCTCCTTTTTTAAGTGCTCTCCCCAGTCTAATTGTAATCTATAAGTTAAAAACATGTATTTCAGATGTATTGTCTCAGCAGATAAACAACCTACTCTGCCCTATTGTTTAATTTTGTTTTAATAAATTCCCTAGATTATGGGTTCTTTGAGAACAGGTATATCTTTTACCTCTGAATCCCCAGTGCCTAGAACAGTAACTGAAACACAGTTAACAGTTGACAAATGCTAGCTGGATGAATGAAGAAAAACAATTTAAAACACCTTAAATAACTACTAAACATCATCTACTTCATATTACTTGGAAGTAGTGCATGATATTCTCAAATCTATCATTTCAAACAGACTAATTTCTTCAGTGATTATTTTAATCAACCTTATTGTCATCTGAAAATGATGAAAGTGTCTCATTCAGTCGGACGCTCTCAAATTCTTGATTGCTGGCATACACTCGAAAGACCTTGAAGTGAGATGACAAAACTCCAACAAAGGGCTCTAAATGTTGTTTGAAGGCTGCCAGAGTAATTCTTTTATCAACATGCACCATCAACCCTAAGCACAAAAAACCAAAATAACAAAAAAGAAATCTCTTTGATTATAAATGAAATAGACTATATACTTTTCATTATATTGTAAGCAGGAAAATGTAAACATTTTTGATTAGACTTTTAGCTAATACACTACATTGAATGGACAAAAAAATACAGACACTGAGTATAGGACAGATATAATCTGACAGCTTTAAATGTTGTGAGATATCTAAGTGCTTTTTATGTCACTGAATTGAAAACCAAATTTTCAGGGATTTTTAAAAATATGTACATTTCTAGTTCTACACAGTATGGTGTAGACTCTGAGTGGGCTCCACCTATCTCCTCTGCTTACTAGCTAGTGGACACAGAGCAGGTCACTGGGCTCTAGACCTCCCTTTCTTCACAGGGAAAATACAGATAATAACAGTACCTGTCTCACAGGGGTACAGTGTGAATTCAAGGAGCTCATATATTTATCATGCTTCTGGCACAGTGCCAGACACACAGCAAGTGCCTCAAAAACTGTTGTTAATATTATCTAGTTTGGGGACTTCTAACAGAAAAAAAATATCAAGACTAGCATGTTTTGATGTGTCTTTTAACATGTGGTTAGACTGTAACAAGAACTGTATCTACACAGATAAGACACTCCCACCTTCCACAGGCTTAAACTCCAGATTTCTTGGTATTGTAATAGGATTATCTTTGATGAGCTACATTTTTTTCTAATGCCTATCATTTAAATCCTTTGTCCCTTACTTTATAAGCTACCTAAGAGGCTATTTCCAGAATGCTTTTATTTACCTTGGTCTTCATATTCTAGCAAAAACTTAACTTACTTGTCTCTTTCTCTTGTAATATGACAGTCCTAAGGTTCCCTGGATAGTAGGCCCTGTTTTTCTATGAAATCTACATCAAAGGTAAAGGATGAGACCCCCAAATACTCCCAGTTTACATTCTCAGGTCATCCCAACTCTTGGGTTGATGAACTTTTTCTGTGGATTTTTCAAATGAATTAGTATTCACTGTTTTTTCTGATTGTAAATAAAGGTTCATAACAGAAAATGTGATTAATACAAATTAGAAGAAAATATAAAGAGGGTGATGAACTTTGTTTGAACCCAGTGACACTCTACCACTGAGCTACATCCTCATTCTTTTTTATTTTAAAACAAAGCTGGCCTTAAATTTGCGATACTCCCACCTCAACTATTTTCCATAGGATTGTCATGCCAGTTTCAAAGATTGTTATGTCAAGTACAGAATTACTCAAATACTCAAAATGGTATTGCCATTTTGTTTTCTTTCCTAACCTCTAAAAGTCACAAATGTTTGCTGGTTACTGATACAGTTCAAAATGGTCACTAAGACCAAGTGGTTAGAAGGCTGGGCCTGAATGCATTTCTGGTTCCTCTTTATATATTAGACTTGTGACTTTGACTTAATTTTCTATACTTAGCAGAGCCTTGACAAAAAATGTTAATTTATTGGCTAAAATTATTTTAGAATTGACCATCATAACAGTTTTTCTGCCTACCTCTAAAAACTAAAGAATTCAATCTCTTCATAGCACAACCTCAAAATATCTTTAGGGTTTTTCTTTACTATTTTTGAATGAAGTAATAATCAAAATTGTGCAAGAACATTTCAGTACAAATGCACTATATAAATCATTATTTTACTATATTGGCCTTCTGTTTGCACACAGGGGCTAACAGACTACAACTAGGTCTAACTAGGGCAGTATTTCCACAGAATGGTATACAACTACTCCCTGAAACAATTCCTGGGTCATAGTGATAGCTTAACAACCATTACTTTAAATACAGTTCAATTATTATCTAAGTGAATTGCCTATACTGCATATAATATGTCACTCTCCAGGTATCAAATTCTTTAACTACTATACCTGGCTATTTCATCATTGTGAAGAATCTGTAGTATTCATCACCCATGTGTTCCTAGGAATCTATTTTCAGATCATTGAGGAACTGTTATGAGGCAGTCTCCCCTACCCACCCCCCCAAACAAACCTTCTGAAAGCCTAAATGCACTGTAACAAATGGTCTTCCTCCTTCATCATCATGTTTTCCCTCCCTCTCTCCATCCCTCTCCCCCTCTTTCTTTCTTCCATACTGGGGACAGGACCCAGGGGTGTTCTACCATGGAACTACACTCTCAGCTCTTTTTTATTGTTTATTTTGAAATGAGGTCTTGCTAAGTTACCACCTGCTGGCCTCAAAACTTCAATCCTCCTGTCTTAGCCTCCCAAGTATCAAGATTACAAGGCAAGTGCCACCACACCTGATTCATGTTTACTTTAAATTAGTCTGAAATATTTGAACACTAGTAAAGTAACTCAGTGAATTTCCAAAAAGGTTAAAATAGCCAGTGATCTTCCTTTTAAAGAGTTTATTAGCTATCCTAAGATGGAAATGAGACTTTTCAAACTATAATCTTAAGTATTCCCAGTGAATTCTTCCTAAGGTCAAGACAATCATCCAGTCAAAATTTCAGTACACCATTTGAAAACCACTTAAAAGAAATTTCCAACCTTTTCCTAAAAAGAAGCTATTTTTAATTTTTACACTATCTGATATGTTAATTATGGTAAGAAAGTATCTACTGGCTAATTTTCCTTTACTGTGAGGAAAATAACAGTGGAAGCAACTATGGATACTGGCTAAGCATCAGAACACCAGTCTGATCCTAGCAGCGTGACCCACTAGCTGTGTGACCTCAGCAAACTCTTTTAACCATTTGAGCCAATTATTTCCCCAATAAAAACTGTCCAACAGTATCAACTTCACATAGCTATTAAGAGAGCTAAATGAAATGATGTAAGCTCACGAGCCTGGTGAGGCAAAACCTCCACAGAAACTTAAAAGCATTATATGCATTATGCTTAAGGCATAATATGATTTCCCTATCTCCATTTTGGCTCAACAATCCACATTTTTGCACTCGAGTTTCTGCAAGAAGATATACATTTGAGTATCATATGATTCCAGTGTTAAGAATTCAAATAAAGCGAGAAAAAAGCTGATGCTGTTTCAAGGAGTTTTTCCCCTTTGAAGTACATACATTTATGTCCTTCCCCAGAGCCTTCATCTGCAGCATAGGGGTCTGCTTTGAAATACATGTACTGCATTTCTCCCCTACTCTTGCCACTCTCATCATATTCACTGTCGGTTCCCGAGTCTTCTTCTGCTGTATCCCATGTCTCTTTTTTCCCTTCATTAGCTTTAGTTCTTCTACTACTTGTGATACTGTGAGAATCTAGTCCATTAGCCAAAGGGATCTGAGCATTATCTGCATTGCACAAAGTGTCACTGCTATGACTGGAGCTAAGAATATCACTGTCCACTGAACTTGTGCTCCTGTCATTATTCACATCTGAGTCCGATCGTTCTTCAGACTGAAAATTCTCTGGGTCAGATGTCTGAATGTGCTGTTCAAGTTCTCTATTATCCACTGACGTTGAAGAGTCCCTCTCGTTGAGAGGTGATTCAATGTTTTCAAAGTCACTTGTCTCAGTACTTTTGCTGCTGTCCCCATTGTCTCCGTCCTGCTGTTGCTGCAGTGACAAGCTTTTGAGTTTTTCAGTGCTTTCTTCTAGAATAGCTTCCACAGACTTTAGGCTCCCTACTGGTCCCGTGACTCTTTCACAATCATCATCTACATTACCAGAATCACCTCCAGCTTTCTGGTATGCTGTCCTTTTAGAATAAGATCCTGGGGATTGTTCAGGTAGCAAAACAAATAATCTAATTGTATTTGCATGTCGATCCAGGAGTTTCCATAAATGAGAGTCTGTAAAGGTCATCTGGTAATCCAAAGTTTCAGAACTTTCAACAAACACCTAAACAGCAAGTCAAAGAATTATTATACTACATTATTAATTTTAGTGACATGCTTGTTCATCATAAAAATAACATCAATACAAGACGATGCATAAGTTATAAAATTTATGACAATGACATTGCATTGTTTAAGTTATAAAATTTATGACTAAAGGACACTGCATTGTTTTGGTTGACTAAATAAAATAAATATTAAGCTCATATGTCTTTG
>PVLC010035976.1:0-16042 GCA_004027655.1 Graphiurus murinus | reverse complement strand
CTGGGGATTGAACTCAGGGGCATTCTACCTCTGAGCTATACCCCCAGCCCTATTTTTTTTTATTCTTTATTTTGAAACCGAGTCTCACTAAGTTGCGGAGTGCCTCACTAGGTAGCTGAGGCTGGCCGCGAACCCGGATCCTCCGGTCTCAGCCTCCCGAATGCTGGGATTACAAGCGTGCGCCACCACGCCCGGCTCCTCAGCCTATTTTTTATTCTTTATTTTGAAACAGGGTCTCGCTAAGTTGCGGAGGGCCTCACTAATTTGCAGAGGCTGTCCTTGAACCTGTGATCCTCCTGTCTCAGCCTCCCAAGTACTGCAATTACAAGTGTGAACCACTATGCCTGGCTTTGTTTCAATATTAAAAAAAAAAAAAAAAAAAAAAAAAAACAATTAAGAAGGACTGAGAGAGTATTCGGAGGCCAAATGCCCCTTATTTCAATCTTTAGTACCATAAAAAAAAAATTCAAGCTAAATACAAAGGGAAAGACAATTCCCTTACAATAAAGAGAATACAACAGATATAAAGTTAGTGTCCTTAAAGAAGAGCCAGCAAATGAAAACCTAAATGTATTCAAAGATACACCAGACAAGACACTACCCTGGAATGAGAAAAGAGAGGAGCCTCCAGTTCAGAGAGGCAAGTTTACCAGAAAATCAGTGCTCCTGGGGCCTCGCTGGCTGGCCTCGCTGGCTGGTCTCCTGTTTGCCCACAACAATATTCGTAAGTCAAGATCCATCGGGACAGTGTGATGAAGGAAAGAAAATAGGATCCAAGGATGTCACACCCAACCAAGATGTCGTTCAAGCACAAGCACGAAAGGTCAAGAGACTCAGACATGAAAGCGCTTGAGAAAATAGTGCCTTCCAGTCCTTCTGGAAAATGGAAGATGAAATCACGCTGGCCCTGGGCTACATGGAGAAACCGAGGGCCAGTATTTCTTGCCAAAAGATAGTCGATCCGTTTTTACAAGGTTCTAAGGGAAAATAATCCAGGAATTTGATATCGAGCCAGAGTTTTCCTTCCAAGTATTTAAGAATGAAAGCCGGCCAACCATTTATGAATCAAAATAAAGAAACAAGAAATAGAATTGCCATGGTAAAACAACTAGCCGCAAGTAAGGAATCATTTACAAACAGAACCAAGGCTGAACAATCTATGGTTACAAAACGAAATACAAGCGTTATAAAAGTCAATTAATAATAATAATTAATAATAGAAGATGGAAAGCTGAAAGATGAATAGAAGTACTCAAACGTCCCGTTTTCCCAACAGGGGTGAATGTATCCTATCTCAAATACAAGAGTACAAGCCAGGTGCGGTGGCATACACCTACCTGTAATTCCAGCACTTGGGAGGCTGAGATAGGAGGACCACAGGTTCAAGACCAGCCTCAACAACCTAGTGAGGTCCTCAACAACTTAGTGAGACCCTATTTCTATTTTTAAAAAAAATAGAATGGGGCTGGGAGTGTAGCTCAGAGGTAGAATGTCCCTTGGGTTCAATCCCTAATACCAAGAAAAAAAGTGTGACTACTCACTCTCATTACTTTTTGTTTTCCTGATATTTTTAATTAAGCAGAGAAGGATCTCTTAAGGAAAGAATCTTTCCTGGTTGAAAACAAAACAAAACAACAACAACAAAAATTGATCTAAAGTCCTGAAACCTCTTTATTTTTATGTAAGTCTCTACTAATTTAAGAAAAAATGCATTTTATTGTTTTTACTTAAAGACACGATGCACAGCAGGGTCCCAGGTTTATAGCAGCCTGCTGTAAGCCCATCAGTGATTTCACTTGTAAATGTTAAGGGAGTGGTGTGTGGTCATGTAATACTAAATAACCATACTTAATTCTATGGAATGAGGTTTGGGGTGCTTTTTTGTTCTCTGTCTTTCTTCCTTGTATTTTTCTACATTGATTGAATTTTTATAATGACTATAACTCATTTTTGTTAAAAGAATAAAACGGTTATTTGTGTGCGTGTGTGTGTGTGTGTGTGTGTGTGTGTGTGTGTGTGTGTGTATGTTCCTGGGGATTGAACTTAGGGACGTTCTACCTTTGAGCTCCAGCTCCAGCTCCAGCTCCAGCCCTATTTTATTTTTTTGTTTTGAAATAGGGTCTTGCTAAGTGCTGAGGCTGGCCTCACACCTGCGATCCTCCTGCCTCAGTTTCCCAAGTACTAGGCTTATAGGTGTGAGCCACCACACTCTAAGTAGTATTCTTAAAAGAAAATGACTTCATTTCTCAGGGTAAAAAAATCAGTGGATGGGAGGAGAGGTCGGCTGAAAAGGGTGTGTAGCCAGCTGATGTGAAAAACACACAGAGAAGCCATATCCCGTGTTTCTACGACTTGAGGGACTCAAGAAGACATCAGCTCTTCCAAGCTGATCATTCCTTGCAATGAATTATATCTACAGCGAGACGAAGTCGTCTCTGGGGTCCTCCTCCGACCTGCTGGCAGCTGACAGATGAAGAAGGGCACGGTACGTATGCACCTGCTGGGAAAGGCAGGGCTGGGACACCTGGGACCCAGCAATGGCCGGTCAGGACAGAAAGAAGAAAAGGGGCGGACCAGCCAGCGTACCGCTGGTGAACTAGAGCCCAGAGGCTGAGGAGGGCGCAGAAGGAGGTCAGCTTGAGAAGCAGAAGCAGTTCAGAGGCAAGGGGCCAGCCGGGCGCAGTGGTGCACACCTGGGATCCTGGTACTTGGGAGGCTGAGTTGCAGGTTCAAGGCCTGAGCAGCTTAGTGAGACCTTGTTCCAAAATAAAAAGGGCTAAGGGTAGAGCTCAGAGGGAGAGCTGTCCTGGGTTCAATCCCCACACCAAAACAAACACACACATAAATAAATAGATAAATAAACAAACAAACAAATAAATTTAATAAAAGAACTAAGGGACAGATCTGCTGGCCGGCCTCTCCTTTGGAGGCTCCTCCCGGTTCCCCTCCCTGATCTGGGCACCTGGAATGTTTAGTAATGCAATGCTGGGCATGATCTGAGGTCGGCTAAGAGCCATGAGGTCCCACAAAGCCTGAAACCGCTTGTGAGCACACACCCCACACCCGAGAGGCGGCTGCAGGAGTAAGGAGGGCCCTGGGGAAGCCGGCCTCCAAGCCAGCCTCCCTCCCAGCTCCGCCCGTGGAGGCCGCAGTACGCGCCTCGAGTGCACAGGAAGGGCCATCCAGGCAGCAAGGAGCTGCTCTTCTTTGATCAGAGTCGGGGGAGGTGTCCACGCCGGTCACTTTACAAAGAGCCATTTCCAGGCCCCTCACCTGGTTCTGAACTCTAAACCCTCTGACCTTTGCCAAATGCAAAAAGCCAGCCTGGCTCAGTTTGCACGACAGGAGTAGAGAACCCGCTGTGATCCTATTAAGCTAGCTGACTCAGGAACTCAGGATTTATTTCCCATTAGTGAGGACGTTCAGGAGAAGGTGCTCCTCAGGCAGCCGCTGACCACGCCCACTGTGTCAACGGGGTTCATGAAGGCTGTGCTTGGCAGCGCCTTTACACAGCGGGCCAAACGGAGACGGGATTACGTTGGAGCAGTAGAAATTCACTTAAAAAGCAATTCGAGCCGGGAGTGGTGGCGCACGCTTGTAATCCCAATACTTGGGAGGCTGAGAGAGGAGGATGCAAGTTCGAGGCTAGCCTAAGCAATTTATCGAGGCCCTTAGCCACCGAGCAAGACCCTGTTTCAAAATAAAAATAAAAGGTCTGGGAGTGTAGCTCAGAGGTAGAATGCCCCTAGGCTCAATCCCCAGTACACACACACAAAAAAGCAATGCAAATCTCGTTAGCATGCATTCAAAGACTGGCAAAAGCCAAGTCTGTGATGTAACCACGTGTTCTGCAAAGAGGCGCAGCGCCTTCCTTAGAGGAAGCCCAGAGATGTGCTGAGCGTTAAACAGCTTCTCACAGTCTCGGTGGAGACCACTAGACAGGCGACATGATGGTACGCGCCAGTAATCCCAGTACTTGGGAGACTGGGACAGGAGGATCTCAGGTTCAAGGCCAGCCTCAGCAACTTAGCTTAGGCTCTCAGCAACTTAATGAGACTCTGTTTCAAAATAAAAAAATAAATAAATAGAAAGGGCTGGGGGTGTAGGTAGAACGAGCTAGGGTTCAATTCCTGGTACCTCCTCCCACCAAAAAAAGGACCGCTAGACAAATAACGCTGTGCCTATGGATCAGCTGCGAGGCGCAGAAACCCTGGGGGAATATTAGTAGCTAGTGAAGAGCTGATCCTGCGGCTGCTCTCGGGGACGGTGCAGTCCGGCTCTGCCAGCTCTGAGCGGCCACTGTTGCTTGGAACGGTCACTTGCGCCGGCAGGTCCTCCTTCCTGTCATTCCCGGGTCACGGCGTCTAGCAAGCTGTCCCCACTGCGGTCCCCTCTCGGACTTCTGGAGTAACTTTCCTAAGGCCAGCTCTTTGAGGCGCCCCCGGCCCTGGAGAGTGAGCGCTCTGGCTCCGCCCAGGGACAGAGCAGGGCGAGTCCTGTGCCCGTCAGGCTGCTCCCAAAAGACCAGGCGCCTCAGCTTGTCCAGGGCCGTCCCTGCGTTAGTTCTGTGTTCTGGACTAAACCTCTCAGTCCCTGGCCAAGGAGAACAATGGCTCTCCCCGCAGGCCCGCTCTCTCCTAAGGGCTATTTATAGTCCCCAAAGCTCCCTCCCCACGCGTTCTGTGTATGCCCAGGAGAACCCTCTCTTATTGTTTCCTTTTGTGTGCGTGTGTACTAGGTATTGAACCCAGGGGCGTTCTCTCTCTGGGCTACACCCCCAGCCCTATTTTGTTTTTTATTTTGAAACAGGTTCTCACTAAGTTGCTGAGAGTTTCCCTAAATTGCTGAGGCTGGCCTTGAACCTGCGATTCTCCTGTCTCAGCCTCCCACGTGCTGTGATTACAGGTGTGCGCCACCATGCCCAGCTTTATTTTTCCTCTTATCAAACCTAGCAGAGTGTATCCTCATCCAAGACCGTGCTTCTCAAATGGTAGGCTCCCAATTAGCATCCGCTAGGAACTTTCTAGAAATGCAGATCTTTGGGCCTCACCTGGACCCACAAAATCAGACCGGCGCTGGGTCGGTGCTCTGTTTCAAGCCCCCAGGAGGCCCCTCCCGTACCTTACTGCCGGGCGGGTTCCGGTCTGACGGGTGTCGCCGTTTGGTGCAGCTCGGTCTGTCCAGCATGGCACTGCAAGTTCCCTGAAGGCAGACTGGCCACTTTCTGTCACTTCAGGTCACCACAGTCTGGGTTTTTCAGTCCATGGCAGCTTTACTAGCTCTTTTATTAAGGAAACAGACTTACTGCGTTTTGCCTGGTTTCCCCGGTCAAAGCACATTGGAGAGAAATGTGTAGACCTGGGGGACTGGAAGGAGCAGGTGGCCAGGAGCGGCCGCAAAGCATCTCTGTGGGTGAAGTCGGCCCTCGTTCTCATTAAAAGCCACAGATCTTGGCTTCCCTCATTTCACATCGGGATGGTAGACAGGCTTTCCCTGCTCAAAGACCGGTCCCGCTCTGCAAACTAACTTATTTCTTGACCTCTAAGACCAGGCATTGAATTTTCAGGCATTTCAAAAGAAAAAGAAAGAAAAATAAGAAACACCCAGGGGTTCGAAATCACTGCTGAACATTTAACTGCCTCTAAATTTGCACTCTTTGTACTAGGAAGAACCCACACTTTTGGTCTCAATTAAAAAATACTGCCACATGTCTGCTATTAATAATGACAGCAATTTACTTCTGTTGAAATTGAAAGCCTTCGATTCACTTTGAAAAACCTAAATGCATTTCACATGGTTTACAGACGTGTTTCAAAGCTTTCTTCCCCTTTATAGTTTTTTTTCTTTTTGTTTTCTAAAATAGTCTTAATCATCAAAGCTTATGATTGCCATTTAGTGTGTGAAGATACAGATCTAAACACACACTCACACGCGCGTGTATGTGTATAAAGAGATGTACATATCTTTGTGTATTTAAATTGATATTGATAATTATATGTTGTGGTGAAACAAATAGTTCTACTTTTTTGGGGAAAACTATTTTCTTGCTATTATTCATATGAATATAATTTAACTGTTGTCCCCCCCGCCCCCGCGGCATTTTTACTTGACATTTTAAAAGTCAGTGAAACTAATGAAAAAGAAAAAAAAAAAAACCTGCAATGAAGAAACATAATTTTCAGCAAACCCCACGTGACACTTCAGATGCCTGTTTTACATGGTATTGTCCTAAACGAGCGTGCGGTTGGGGAGGTTTTTAAAAGTAAATCATCAGGAGAGAACCTACAACGACAAATTGACATTCACCAAGTACGTCTGAGGAAGAGGCTTGGTCCCCAACCACATCAAATGCCCGGCTTTTAACAGGCCAGCTTCATGCGCGGAACATTTGAAAAAACAGCTTGCGACTTGAAAGGCCTGTGCCCTTCCCCAAACAAAGGCATATGTTCTGGGAGAGCTGGAAGAGGCCGGAAAGACACCTGGAAGCAATTAGGGGCAGATTTCCCTAATATTCACTAGGAAGCAAATGCTGTGCCAGGGGCCTCGGGTTTCTGAAGGACTTGGAAAATTTCGGGTCAAAATTAAATAAACAGTTTTTAAAGCAATAACTTGGAAATTTCGTCTTAAAATTATCTGAAAGTAATTAATGACAAAGCTCGAATATTTGTTTGGTGTTCATTCATTCACTCATCAGCCGCATTTGTTGAAATTGCTTAGCGGCCTCCTTTTGCTGAGCAGGCACAAAATAAACCCATATGCAGTTATATAATAACCATATAGTTAACCCAGAAAATGTTCTATACTTATGATGGATCTCTCGAGCATTTTCACTTATTTATTTGTTAATTGCTAAATAAAACAATGGTTAGTCCATTATAGATGCTTAGTAGATTGGAAGTTTTAGTTACTGTTCAGTAACTTGCAAAGTCCTAACAGATCGTGTACTGTATTATCTTGCCTTTCTTGCTTAACTTTGTGCCCAAGAGTTGAACAGATCATTTATTTCAGGGTTATCTACTTTGGCTAAACTCGCAAATATAAAGTAAAAGGAATATTTAGAGGCTGGAATGATGATCGACTAGAAACTACTTGGAAGTGACAATATATTGGTGGATTAAAAAGAAACCGGACGGGGTGTGGTGATGCACACCTGTAATCCCAGTACTTGGGAGGCTCAGACAGGAGGATCTTAGGTTCAAGGCCAGCCTCACCAACTTGGTAAGGCCCTCAGCAACTTAGCAAGACCCTGTTTCTAAATAAATAAAATAGGGCTGGGATCTAGCTTGGAGGTAGAATGCCCCTGGGTTCAATTTCCAGTAAACCCTCATCTCTCTCCCCCCAAAAAAGGATGCTAGTAACTAGATCGAAAACTCAAATCCTGCTGCGTTACTATTTCCATAGGATTCTAATTAATTATAAAGGGCTAAATTGAAATAGCTCGATGTTACTGAATATGCAGACTACTTAAATCTTTGTGATCAAGCCACGTGGCAGAGAGCCCTCCTCAGTTTCCACTGAACAGCATAACTCCAAAAAAGCTCTTTTTAGAAAACTAAAAACTCTGACTCTTTTAGTAAACCAGTTATTGACAAACAGATACAATTAAACAGGTGGAGTTCTTTCCACTCTATTCAATTGGTCAGGGATGTCTGTATTAAAATTTTTAATCCCCTGCTATCGGCTATTTTTGGCCATTGCTTATTAAGATATGGTTTAAAACTCTAATAGTCAATGTATTTTTAAATAGTTAAGCACATACAGTCATACAAACTTTCTCGAGTGAGTCCTCTTTATTTGAAACCCTGAGCTAGCCGGCCTCCGGCCTCTCTCGCGGTGTTTCACTGGGCTTGACAGGGCTCAAGGAATGCACCTTCCAACCCCCAGGGGAACCGTGGCCTCCACTTGTCTCACCCACAGGAGGGCGGCCAGCTTCGCCAAAGTTTATAAAACTAGACCTGAGCTCTCTGAACATCCTTGTCCAGTTGAGAAAAAAAAAATCAAGTAAGTATCTTCCTACTATGTCCTTACTAAAACCTATATAAAGATTTTTTTTTTTTTTTTTGCAGTATTGGGGATGGAACCCAGGGGCATTCTACCTTCAGGCTACACCCCCAGCCCTATTTTTTTTTTTTTTTTATTCTTTATTTTGAAACAGGGTCTCACTAAGTTGCGGAGAGCCTCAGGAAGTCGCTGAGGCTGGCCTCGAACCTGGATCCTCCGGTCTCAGCCTCCCAGGTACTGGGATTACAAGCGTGCGCCACCACGCCCGGCTTATAATGATGATTTTTAAAGGATGAGAGGAAGATACGCTAAACAAAATAGTAAGCACTGTCAATCTGCGTCACCCTTTCTGCCGTAGGAGTTACTGTGCCCCTTTGAGAAACCGTGCAAAACCTAGCACTTTGTGCTCCGGGACTTCAACTTGTCTGGTTCTGCGTCCGATTTATCTTGATTATTGGCTGTGAAGCCCATGGTGGCTAAAGAAGGAACCACTTGAAATGACTTCTTTCCAGCTGGAAAAAAGCTGTGCTGGTTGGGTGTCCTAAATCATGGCACTTATTTTTAATTCCATCTGCCAATGTTCTTTATTTTGAAACCGAGTCTCACTAAGTTGCGGAGTGCCTCACTAGGTAGCTGAGGCTGGCCGAGAACCCGGATCCTCCGGTCTCAGCCTCCCGAATGCTGGGATTACAAGCGTGCGCCACCATGCCCGGCTTCCATCTGCCAATGTTATCAACATTTTTATAGAAATGTTTCTAACATTTTTTTCATTTCCTTATGTCAGTCAAGCTTTTTGTACTATTCTGTCTTTTCGCCAATGAATCAGAAGGTTTGCTGCTCTAACGTTTGAATAGTAAATTGAATATTTTAGAAATTTTTCTTCAAAAGCATTTGAAGAGTAGAGATAGGAAGTTTTTATATAATATTAGTAACAAAATCACATAATGATTAAAATAATTGCAAATGTCTATTTTCTTTTTCTTTTTTGAATAGCAAGAGTTTCTTCACAAAATTGGGTTTTTCATTTATTATTTTTCTTTAAAAGCCGCCAGCCAGGCATGGTGATGCACACCTGTAATCCCAGTAGTTGAGAGGCTGAGACAGGAGGATACCAGGTTCAAGGCTAAACTCAGCAACTTCGGGAGACCCTCAGCAATTTGGTGAGACTGTTTCAAAAAAAATAAATAAAAGGGTGCCGGAGGGTATAGTTTAGAGGTACACTGCCCCGGAGTTAAATCCTAGGACCACACCCCCAAATTAGGAAACCCTCATTTCCTTAACAAACAGTAACATGAAGTAGAAGTGCTGGGAATTGCTGGGCGTGGTGGTACATGCCTATAATTCCAGTACTTGGGAGGCTGAGACGGGAGGATCGCAGGTTCTCGGCCAGCCTCAGCTACTTAGTGAGACCCTCTGTAACTTAGCGAGACCTTGTTTCCAAATAAAGAATAAAAAATAGGACTGGGGATGTAGCTCAGAGGTAGAATGCCCCTTTTTAAAAATAAAATTGAAATAAGGTTAGCTGGTCGTCAAAGACCGCGGCCCTGCCCATTGGATGCTCCAGTCCTCACCGTCAGTTTCCCCCAAAGGCAGAGAAGCAGGTATTTATTGCCAAGCTTATTAGCAGTGCAGTTCTGACCCTGACCAGGCCTCACCGCTGGATCTAGCATAAACCTGTGTGTGTGTGTGTGTGTGTGTGTGTGTGTGTCTACAGATGGAGCCCAGAGGCCTTCCACCTCTGATCTGCACCTCCAGCTGTTAAATCTTATTTTTTATTTTGAAACAAGGTCTCACTAAGTTGCTGAGGGCCTTGCTAAGTTGCTGAGGCTAGCCTCAAACCTATGATCCTCCTGCTCAGCCTCCCAAGTCCTGGGCTTACAGGCGTGTGCCACCATGTCCAGCTGCGTTCCAGTTTTGCAATGGGAATCAGCTTTCAGTCTAGACCTTGGGATCCCTGCTGCCCAGGGTTCAGAAACAGTTATCAAGATGGCCAATTCAAGACCATTCAAGGTGCGGTTGTGTCAGGGTTAACAAAAAACTGTGGAGCCTGGCCAGGTACGATGGTGCATGCCTGTAATCTCAGTCCTTGGGAGGCTGAAACAGGAGGATGGCAGGTTAGAGGCCAGCCTCAGCAACTTAGTGAGACCTTTCAGCAACTTTGTGAGACCCTGTTTCAAAATCAAATAAATAAATAGAAAGGGCTGGGGGTGTACCTCAGAGATAGAATGCCCCTGGGTTCAATCCCCAGTACAAAACAAAACAAAAGGTGGGGAGTCCTTAGCCTGAAAGAACCAAGTAGAACAAGTAGAAGTTTTTCTGTCTTTGGGTGGTGGCTTGTGGTACCATCTCGTGGGGGGCCATTGCAGCACCCTGCCCAAACCACCCACCACTGTCGGGCCCTTTCCTGAACACCTGCCCGTGGCCTGTCTGCCTCGTCCCTGCCGGTCCTCGGTCCTGGGTCCCCGGTGTCAGGGCGACGGAGTCGAGCTCCCTCTTTGTCTTCCGCTGGGACGAGAAGGAATTAGGGCTCTGGGAGCCCGTCGGTGCAGATCCGAGCCCAGGAACGCCTCTCTGCAGGCCGGCCCCGGTGAACAGATGGTTTGCTTTAGTTTTACAAAGCCGTGGTGTCTAATCTAATGACCCCATCTCCACTTTATACATAAAAGGAGTTGGTTCGGAACTCGATGGTTTTAATATTCTCCTCCTTTGTCTGAATGTTCGTGTTAAAATGCTCAAAGAGGACTGGAAAACAGCCACGGCCTTAACTTTGTCCTGTTTTGCTTTGTTTTCCTCCAGCTTGTTCCTGTTGCCATATGTATTTCATAAATGCATGAAGTAGGCACAGCACACACACACACACACACACGCACACATGCACACACACATGCACACACACATGCACACACACATGCACACACACACACACACACACACACATGCACATGGCCTGTTTTTTAGCAGTTGGATGAATGTGGCTTCATTGGATAATCAGATACAATGTCATTAAAGACTATTGTTTTTTTTCTTTGTCAGTGTGTATAAATTCAGGCTGTATTTCAGCCATCCTGTAGGTTTTATGAACTGCAAGTTAAATAGAGCCCCGAAGAGCAAGTGGATTAAAGCTAAACCCATCCCACTTCTGCTTTGTAACTTCTGTCTCCACTTGAAATGAAATTAACTTAATAGGTTGAAGATGCCACATCTTCATATTTTCTAGGAGAAATTATTCTAGTTTGGGAAGAGGAAAATAAACAGAGAAGAATTTTTAAGTAAACATGGACAGAGCACCTCTTGGTAGAACTGAAAGAGCCCTTTCTTAGCAGTTCCTAGCGTTTCAAAGAGTCATAAGGTTACTGCAGCCCAGAGAGATGTTTTTAAGTTTGCTGTTTGTTTTCTGCCTTTTGTGTTCTATTTCTTTTAACTTCAAAGGGGTTTGTATTCCATTGGAATCTAATGTGGAAAAAATTGCTTCGGAAGTTTGGTAGAAAAATATCTCTGCTTTCATCTGCAAGAATGGAAGGCCTCATCCTGCAGCAGAAGGAGAATCCTACGCTTGCCGTCAGAGTCTGTTTATACGGTCCAGGTACACTGATTTTCACGAGGCGCTGTATACAAGCTTGCTACAGCTAACATTTATGAGAGCAAATCCCAGGTGTAAGGAGAGACTTCTTATCTTTTCCTTAGGTAACGCTGAAATGCCAGGGTCATTTGCTTGGGTTTTGAGCCAGCCATCAATACCCCGCCCAGCCCCACCCCTCCGTCACCACTTTGGGGATTTTGACCCATCTTGAGAGTCATCTAGAACCTGCCAAGTTCATCATGACCCAAAATGCCACTTGCAGGGTCTTCCACCCCTTCCCGTTGTCATGCGTACTTGTAGAACAGGGAGCACCACTGACATGTTCACGGTGGAATGCTGCCCCTTCTTGAATGTGTCACCCCCCTCCTGCTGCAGAAGACCTCAGGAGTGAGTGAGGCTGGGCAGCAGGGGACAGAGCCCCGAGGTCTCTGATCCTCAGCTTGCCGATGCTGGAAAAATCACTACCAAGGAATGAGGATAAGGAGAGCCGACCCCTTAGTCAGGGAAATGGGTGGTGTGAAAGTAAGTGAAGTCCTAGTCGGGTGTGATGGCGCACGCTTGTCATCCCAGGACTTGGGAGGCTGAGACAGGAGGATTGCAGGTTTGTGGCCAACCTCAGCTACTTAGTGAGGCACTCTGCAACTTAGGAGACCCTGTTTCAAAAAAAATAGAACAAAAATAGGGCTGGGGATGTAGAATGCCCCTGAATTCAATCCCCAGTACCTCAAAAAAAAAAAAAAAAAAGTAGGTGGAGTCATTGTTTCCTGTCCTGCAGGGGAAGTCTTCCCTGGCCCCCTTCGAGCTGATGCGGTGATCGGCCCAAGGCTTGTGAGAGTAGGAAGCCACTGATCCTGAAATCCACTCAGAGATGTACGGGGATGACCTGCGGTCACCTCTCCCCTTCTCTTTGCTTTCACTTGGGAACGGGGAGGGTTTTGCAACCTGATTAAAGGCTCAGATCATTGCGATACAGGATCTGTATCGCACAAGGCGCAAAACAGCGCAGAAGTAGATAGCGTCTACAAGTCAGAACAGAACCAAAAGACAACAGTTGTCGGCATTACCAAATTCTCCACCCCCAGCTAAAAATAATAAATAAAAGGACCAGAGCTAGAATGTAAAAAAAGCTCTGCTCCCAAGCTCAAAATAAAGGCGGCGAAGCCAGCTCTCCTCTGCTGCCTACCCCCTCGCCCCCGGGGGAGGCAGGGAGAGCCTCCCAGGGCCAAAGCTCAGAGAAGGCCAGGTGCCGGGCTGCGGGGGAGATGCTAGCAGGGCCGAGTGATGGCTACACCCCAGCCCTCCCGTGGTTTTTCCTGTGAAACAGGGTCTCGCTAAATTGCTTGAGGGTCTCACTAAGTTGCTGAGGCTGGCCTTCAACCTGTGATCCTCCTGTCTCAGCCTCCCAAGCCCTGCGATTACAGGCATGCACACCAATTTAAGCGGAAGAACTCAGATAAAGGCTGACCCTCCACAACTTTGTGGATGCCTCATATTTGAGCATGAATGTGAACTCAACTCTTGTTTTCTTCAGGAAGAAGGAGGATGACCAGGAGAACACTCCAGTATCTGGGGGAGGATTAGGCGAGGAAAGGAAGCCAGAGATGAGGAGTTTTGCAGGTGGAAAACTGCAATCCAAGCCAAGGACTCACACCCACGGTGGGTGGGGAGGCGGGAAAGAGCTCTCATCGAGAACCCCGCCACTGCATCCCGAAGTCCTGTGTGCTCCTGGTGAGATGGTGGTGGTTCCGGAGCCCAGACCCGAACACAGTGGAGGCTAAGTCTTTACCCAAGGAATGGGCGACTTAGGCTAGAAAGCGGGGAGCCAGAGCCCCTCAGGCAAACCTCCAGGTGGGCGCTCAGTGTTCTGGTGGAGTCCCTGCCGTGCTCCATGCTTTCCCTAATCCAAGTCCCTAATCCACCCGCAACTCTAGGAAGTAACTCTCATCACTGTTGTGACCCTCGGGGTACCCCCGCCCCCGCTCCCAGGAGGGAATTGGAAGGGTTCCAGGTTTAAGGCCACTGCAGGCCAGCCTACTTTCCTTGTTGAAAAGTGGAAGCGCTCTCTCCCGCGGGTCATTAGCGACTCTTTCTACTTCTGTCACCCGTGTTTAAAAAGGTCGTAAATGTAAGTGAGAAGATCTCAAGGGAAATTTTAGGAAACCAGTGGTGTTCATGAGGGGTTTATCTACCCACGGTGATTCCCACACGCTTTGGACCCGACCTGTCACTGCAAGCTCATTTTCAAAAGCATGCGTCGAAGGGGAGAAATAAGACTGGATTCACAACCGGCATTTACTGAGCAGAGCTAAAGGGTTTGAAACATTCCTTTTGTGCTGCCCCGCTCTGTATGCGACATGACAGCTTTCTTCCAGCGCTGCTCCACAATGTTTCTTGTCTATGTTCTTTCTTATCCTTCCATCGTTCCTGTTCTTTGACTGCTTGGAGAGAGCTGACATTTGTCTTCAAATTGCTATGCTACAATATGGTGTGTGTGGGGGGGTGCGTGTGTGTACATGTGTGCATTTGTATGCATGTGCATGTGCATGCGTGTGTTCATGTGTGTGCACTCATGTATGGTACTGGTGATTGGATCCACAGACATTCCACCTCCCAGCTCCACCTCCAGCCCTTTTTAATTGTTTTGTTTTGTTTTGTTTTGTTTTTTTTTTTTTTCGGTACTGGGGATTGAACTCAGGGGCATTCTACCTCCGAGCTACACCCCCAGCCCTATTTTTTATTCTTTATTTTGAAACTGAGTCTCACTAAGTTGCGGAGTGCCTCACTAGGTAGCTGAGGCTGGCCGCGAACCCGGATCCTCCGGTCTCAACCTCCCGAATTGTTTTGTTTTGTTTTAAAACAGGGTCTCCCTAGGTTTCTGAGAGTCTGGCTAAGTTGATGAGGCTGTCGTCGAACCTGCAATCCTCCTGTCTCAGCCTCCCAAGGACCGCCTCTATGATGTGGTTTTAACTATTGCTCCTCAGGACCGTCAGGTCACAGGCGTGCTTGCCTCCCAGCTCACCTCTGAGAGAACTTGGCCAGCGATGGTTGGTTGGAAAGCAGCATCTGCAGAGACGTCACTTGGCACCCAAGGGGGGGATTTGAAATTGTTGGACCGCACGGGTACAGGTGTGGGCATGTGGGCGTGTGGACGTGTGCCTGGCGGAGGCTGTACTAACCAGTTTGTCTGGCTGGTGTTTATGGCTTCCCACTCCAGCACCTTCTCTGCCCTAAGGCTCAGTCAGACCTGCTCAAAGGCTGGGGTTCCGTGGCTAAGGGCGTTTCTCTGTGGCAGACTGGGGGTGAGTGTCTGGGAGCAGAAAAGGGAGGGTCTCCTGTGCAGAGTTTTGTGCAGCGGTTGGGCCAAGATTTTGAACTTGAGTGGCCCAATTTAGTATAATACACCAAGTCAGTCCTCTCCAAATGGCCTTGAAGCCAGTAGACCCACCTCTGAAAGTATCAGAGGTCTTGAGGTCTGTCTGCCCCAGTGACTTCTGTGGAACTGGTGACAATGTGCCATGTAAAAAAAAAAAAAAGAAGAAGAAGAAGAAAGAAAAGAAAAGAAAAATTAGTTTTAGCCAGGCATAATGGTACACACTTGTAATCTCAGTACTTGGGAGTCTGAGGCAGGAGAATCGTAGGTTCGAGGCCAGCCTCAGCAACTTAGTGAAATCCTGTTTCAAAATAAAAAAATGAAAAGTGCTGGGGATAGAGCTTGGAGATAGAATGCCCCTGGGTTCAATCCCCAGTACCGAAAAAAAAAAAAAAAAAAATCAGTTAATCAGTGTGGGCTGGGACGCCTTAGTCTGCCTTCATATAGCATGTAGCAATGCTTGTCACTAAATGGCTCTTCTGGGACATTTCATACCTGAACCAGCAGAATGACTGTAAACCTGGAGCGTGTGGAACACGCTGGAACACACTGGCTTACCAGGGCACAAGAGCCCAGCACGTCCCTAGGAGTACCAACGGCAGAATCCATGCAACGCAGGGAAGAATTAGTGGGCTCTCCTCCCTGGGTACCAAAGTGCTTAGATGCTCCGGTCCTCCTGCAAGACGGCATGGTGTTTCATACAACCTCCAGGCATCTGCCTGTAGACCTCAGCCCTTTTTTATTTTACTTTATTTTTTATTCTGAAACGAGATCTTGCTAAGTTGCAGAGGATCTCACTAAGTTGCCAAGGCTGGCCTTGAACCTGTAATTCTCCTGTCTCAGCCTCTCCAGTACTGGGATGACAGGTGTTTGCCACCAGGTCCACTTCCTCCAGACTTTAAATCACCTCTAGATGCTCTTTAATACCTAATACGATGTAAACGCTATGTAACTGGTCATTATACTGTAATATTATGGAATAATGACAAGGAAAAAATGTCTGTACAGGTTCAGACCAGATGCAGTTTCCCCCTAAATATTTTTTTTTTTTTTTTTTTTTTTTTTTTTTTTTTTTTTTTTTTTTTTTTTTT
>PVLC010035975.1:0-16037 GCA_004027655.1 Graphiurus murinus | reverse complement strand
GGTCACAGCACCCCGACACACTGGGGAAGGCCAGATAAGTACAGAGCAAGTATTATTATTAACATTCCCTTCACAGGCCATGTAAGATGTTTACATAGACATTTTATAATTCCCAGAGTAAGGGGCCTGGGTTTCTGCATTTTTTTCTTATTTTTTTTATTCTTACAATTGCAGACAGTTACCTGTGTGATACAGATGGACTTCCTTTGGCAAAGACATCAACTCTAGATAACCTGATATTCTGATTGACTCTGGTCCAAGGCATTGAAAGTTCCATTTAAAAAGCAAAAGACTGAGCCTGCCTAGTGGTATATACCTATGATGTCTGTACTTGGAAGGCTGGTATAGAAGGATTAAAAGTTCAAGGTCAGCCTCAGCAACTTAGAAAGACCTTGTCTCAAAATAAAAAATAAAATAGGGCTGGAGATGTAGCTCAGAGACAAAATGCCCCTGGGTTTAATCTCTTAGCACAGAAGGGAAGGGGGCTGTATGTGTGCATGTCTGTAGTCTTAGTTATTTGGGAGGCTGAGGCTGGAGGATCATGAATTTGAGGCCAGCTTGGGCAACATAGCAAGATCCCATTTCAAAACAAAAACAACAAACAAACAAACATAAATAATGGGGAGGGGAGGGGTTCTGGGGCATGGTGACCCATGCCTCAAATTCTATTACTTATGAGGCTGAGACTGGAGAATCACAGGTTCAAGGTCAACCTGTTGTAATTTAGCAAAACCTTTAAGAAAAAAAAAGAGCTCTGAACCACCCTGAGTTCAATTATTAGTACCAGAGAAAAAAGGAGTCAAGTGTGGGTGAAAAATGAAGAGTTTGAGTATTAAGGCAGTGATACAAGTTTGAAGCCTGAGTGTCTGATTATCAAAGCCTGGTTAGTGCCATGAAGAGGTAGGAGTAAAGCTATTTAAATGAGATCCACTACTTGATCTAGTCCAAATGACAGAGGAATGATCCAAGAAAACTTATTTTAGCCTTAACTGAAGTGAATGTGTCCAAACATTCTACAATGAACGTAATCACTGAGAAGTATCCTCTATACCATGGTTATAGTACCATCTTGTGTGTGGCTACTGAAATTTTGAGATTACTTGTAACTGCAACATAAGCTAACCAATTCTGACCAATAATGTATGGATACAATAAAAACAGGAAGATGTCTAAAAATCATAATCCCTAGGACTGAAAAAAAAGAAAGAAATAAATGAAGGAAAGGAGAAAGGAAGAAAGGAAAAAAATAGGGTGTGTGTGTGGGAACCTTGGAGGTAGAATGCCTCTGGGTTCAATCCACCAGACTTGCAGGCCCATGCATGGCCTTTTGCTCTCTGTGTTCTTTCCTTGTTGAGTCACACAGAGGAGAATGTTGCTCCAGAGAGTTATTTGAACCCACAGCAAACAGTGTGAACAAGAAAGAAGCCTCTCTTGTGTGTGGCTACTGAAATTTTGAGATTACTTGTAACTGCAACATAAGCTAACTGATTCTGACCAATAATGTATGGATACATTAAAAACAGGAAGATGTCTAAAAATCATATCTGGTTTTATTACTTTGCCTTTTTTTTCTCTCTTTTTCCTTTGATAATGTAAGGAAAGTATATTGGGTTGAAAAATAACAGAGTCTAAAAATTGAGTTAATTTGTAACTTGGTTGTGACAGTTTTTACTCCAAGTATATTGAATCTAAGACTAATAATAAAAGAAAGAACTCCCTGCCAGACATGGTAGTGTACTCCTGTAATTCCAGACTTGGGAGGCTGAGAAAGAAGAATTACAGGTTTGAGGCCATCCTCAGCAACTTGGCAAGCTTCTCAACAATCTCTCAAGGCACTGTTTCAAAATAAAAAAAGTAAAATAGGGCTGGGAGTATAGCTCAGAAGTAGAATGCTCCTGAGTTCAATCCCCCAGTATCACCACCAACTACCAATAACAACAAAAATAAAGAAAGAAAAGAAACAAACAAACAAACAAACAAAAACTCAGGTTAAATGCACAGGCCAAATTTCTCTTTCAAAATCATTGAACTTTTACTATAGACCTCCATCTATGGAACATTCCTGGGCTGGGTCTCCAGCTATCATGTGATGTGAGAGTGGGTGTTGAAAGGAAGCTTTTTATACCTCAAATGACATCCCATCATTCCTCAAGAAGATATATTTGCTGGACTAAAGTCTTGTGTCCTATCAACATTCAACACTTAAATGAGCACTAGACACTGAGGATGCTGAGGTAAGAGACCTCCTCAGTGGCCTGGCAGCCTCATCTTCCTCTGCAGGTTAAGCATGTGGTACTTGTTTGGCTCAGCAGCTATGGCAATTCGGTCTGAATTCACATTGGTGTTAATTGACAGTACTCATCCCAACTTGAGGTTTTCTTGTTGGAGAGTTGGGACTTGCTTAGACTATTCAGGTAGATGGCACCTAGAGGTATAGGGGAGCTAACAACCTGAGAGGCAAACCTTTAACCAGCGAGAAATGGAAACAGAGAAGAAGCATCTTTTCCTTCCTTTCATTCCCAGAAAGTGGACCCACCAGAGTGATCATCAGTTATCAGGTCTCTTAGAAGAGTGTTCTTCTGTGAGATCCAGCAAGTGGCACCCAGTTTGGTGACTATGCCTTCCTTGCCTCCCTCCCTTTTCCCTCAGTCCTGCTTTCCCGAGATGGTATTCTCTAACAAATATTAGCACATATGGTTTGCCTTGAGCTTCCCCTCCCAGGAACTTAACAAACTTAACATAAGACACTGTGTAAACATTTTCTCCCAGAAATCATGATAAACATCAAAAGAAAAATTTGACTTGAGAGTTAAATATTTATTGTGCACATTTTTATGTTTGCAGTAAATAATATAAAGAAAGGTCAACACCTTCCAGGACTCTGTGGAGGTTGTTGAAATGAAGTCCAAATTGCTGCCACCAGAAGTGTTCTCATGGATCCTAGTAAATAGTGAGAGACCAGTACACTTCGCTAGCAAGCGCTTTACGATGTCAGTGCTCTTTCACATCATCATGTCTCCGACCTTGGTAATCATACCACTTTTACAAAAAAAGGAATAGTAAAAATGTATATTAAAGATGCACAAAAAGGACAAGGTGGAGGTAGCATAAAAGAGATTTATTGATGTTTTCCTGGTGTGAAACAGAAGGATCCCAGTAGTCTTCTTAACTGACATGTTCAAAACCAAACAAAGAAGGACCAGTACATGACAGAAAGCCTAGGTGTCTGATTTCAGCCAGAGTTTCTTGTTTGCTTCTCTAGACCTAACTCCATCTGAAAAATACACAGGTAGATGTTCATGACTACTTGTAAGCACATTGGCTACCACGGGTAGAAAACTTCAAATAATTTTTGATTTAATAATTCTAATTTAGTTAAACCTCAAATTTCAAATATGATGCTGTGCCTGAAAGATAACTTAAATGTTCCATTTGACCTGTTTTGCTTCTGGATACTTTGTCCAAGGACTATCTTAACAGTTTGGTTAGAAACATATGGGAATAACAAAATGATCTAGGTACTTAGTGCTAATTTATCATATGTGAAGTATAAGAACCAGGAAAAATAAAAAATAAAGTGCTGATTTAGAATGAAAATACTATATGACTAGTAAAGAAATCTCAAATTATTTCAGGATGAAGAGTTATGAATCTATCATTCTGCCATCTAAAATGTTTAAAAGATGGCATTTTCAGGTACACCCCTTTCTGGAACTGTTTGGTTGTCTTTTACTCTGAAAGGATGGGTGTTTTTTGGGATCACTGGAGTTAGAAATGGATGGGCTGGGTTGGAGGACACCTCCAGAGGGACAAAGTATTTGAACCTCAAGTCCTTTTGCATCCTAAGATAGAAGGGACAAGTTGGGCCAGGCATGGCGGTACATAGCTAATATTCCAGTACTTAGGAGGCTGAGACAGGAAAATTGTAGGTTCAAAGTCAATCTCAACAACTCAGTGAAACCCTGAGATAAAAATAAAATAGGACTGGGAGTGTAGCTTAGAGATAGAACACCACTGGATACAATCCCCAGAAGAAAAAAAAAATACACAAAAAGGACAAGGTGGAGGTAGCATAAAAGAGATTTATTGATGTTTTCCTGGAGTGAAACAAAAGGATCTCAGTGATTTTCATAGGACAAAAATAGGGAAAGACATCCTCCCCACCAATAGTCCACAGTACTGTGAGCCTTGGTGTAAAATTAGAAAAAGGCACAATCCTTTCCCATGGAGCTCTGATGCTCCTACCCTCATACAATGGCTTCTCTAGTGGACATAGCTCTTCTTAAACCAAGACTATTGCTGAAACCCCCTAGCCTAGGGAAATGGTTCCACTTCTAGAGCAACTGAGACATATCATTATGTGACTTCTAAATAGACCTGACTACAAATATGGGTAGAACAGAAATATAACACAGATCAAAACTTGCAACTGCTACTTGAAGTTCTAATCTTAGCTTATAAAGATCCAGGCTAATTGCAGTGTCCTTTGAGAGGGTCCTTGTCAGCTAGGTCCTGACTTGCCATCACATAGCAGAGACCACTCAAAATGCCTTCACCCCAAGACTGCACCAAAATCTTCACTTTCCTTGGAACTTAGACCCAACCATCCTCTTTCCTGCTTTGAAAATACAATGTAAGGGAGAGAAAGAGGACTCCCCTCACCTAGTTCATACCAAAGGATTAGCATCTGAAAGGATGCATCTTCATGGGCTGACCTATTCCTCTTACAGTAGGGGACTCACATGTGAGTCTCAGGGTGGAATCTCATTATTCCTTCCCAGTTTTGTTCATTCATTTGTGCAGTAGCACATGTACAGACAATAATCTGCCCTAGTAATAAGGTGTGAGCATATCCCCATCATCCCCACTGTCTTTCCTTTAGCACCACAAGCACACAGCAGGTCCTTCATCATCTCCCAAGATAGCTTGGGCTTAGGGCTCAAACTGTATGAATAATTGTTATAATTGAAAATTAACTTTTACTTTTCAATATCATACCACAGTTTTCAAGCACAGGACATTCTAATCCTCTTTTAGGGCGAAGAATTTATTAACACTTCAAAGATACACATTGCTAAAATATCCAATATACACTAGTATGCAGTTTCCTTGATAGTTTAATCTTAAGCATTTATATTTGCTATATTCAAGGCTTTCCTAAGAGCAATATTTGGTCCTTACTTTACATTTTCCTCACTGAAAAAACAATTTTTTCCAGAACAAAGGGAAGAGAGATAACAGTGACACGTTAAGTTTTCTGCAGCAAAATGCCAAACACTGCACAGAATTGCAACATAGCATGTTTCCAACTTAAAATAAAAATGAACCTTTGGCCCTTTGTAGTGGCAATTCATATTTGTCTGAATGAGGGCATTGGAGGAAGTCTCCATCAGGGTGTCTTGGAGGGATTACTTCTTTTTGCTCCTGTCCAGCCCTCACTCTAGCTCTATATTTGATCATTGTTTTTGGTGTTCACCCTGGTCAATATTTCACACTTCGATGCAGTCAAATATTTACATCCTTGTAGCAGAGCTGATATTCTACATGCAGTAAATTTCTAATTCTGACACTGAATACAATGTATGTACCAGTTCTTTATGTTTCCCTATTTATTTCTGTCTCTTTTAGCTATAATAAAGATCCATGCAATTATGAAACATAAAGAAGTTAATTTATCCCTAATATATATTTTGCAAAACATCTAGTTTAGCTGTCTGTTACTGAATGATTTTTGACATGAAGAGGGTAATTTTTACACTGAGCATCATTTGAACACACCCTTACCTGCCTGCCCCCAGACTGTCCACCAGATGACTCCCTGATTTATATAACTGGATTTCTTCCTCTGGCTGCAGCACTCTAGAATTGGCTCATTGACCACTTTAAGTTAATAGGATGCAATTTCTGCTATTTTCTTTTTTTGTGGTACTGGGGATTGAACTCAGGGGCATTCTACCTCCGAGCTATGCCCCCAGCCCTATTTTTTATTCTTTATTTTGAAACAGGGTCTCACTAAGTTGCGGAGTGCCTCACTAGATAGCTGAGGCTGGCCACAAATCCAGATCCTCCAGTCTCAGCCTCCCGAATGCTGGGATAACAAGCGTGAGCCACCACGCCCGGCTTAATTTCTGCTATTTTCAACAACCAAAAAGGGTACAAATCCATGGTTCCCTATATCTCTATTCCTCTTTCCTTTCTTGGGTTCTAAAGTAGTTTTCCAAAATTTATATGGGTGCTTTAAGATATAGCAAACCCAGCTGAGTGTAGAGGCACATGTTTGTAATCCCAGTACTTGGGAGGCTGAGACAGGATGATCCGGGTTCGTGGCCAGCCTCAGCTACTTAGTGAGGCCTTCCGCAACTCAGTGAGACCCTGTTTCCAAATAAAGAATAAAAAATAGGGCTGGGAGTGTAGCTCAGAGGTAAAATGTCCCTGAGTCCAGTCCCCAGTAACACACACACACACACACACACACACACACACACACACACACACACACACAAAGATATAACAAACCCAAATGTTCAAAGCCATGCTATCCATCTTCTTTCATAATAGGCAGCTTCTGAATCACTTATGTTAGCTAAAGTTTATTTAAAGTAGACATTCATTTGTCAAGTTCCCTAACACATCTCTCATTATTCATACTGACTCTATAATCAAGTCCAGGTATTTCTCCTTGCTAACTGCCCCTTGATGCTATCTCCCCAGGTTCCATCTCTTGGTTTTTCATTATGCTCCTGAGAACTTTTTCAGATGCTTTAACACAAAGTTCAGCACATGGAGCTTGGAGTCGTACTGCCTGAGTTCCAATTTGGTCTACCACATTCTGTCTGGCCTTGATCAAGTTATTTTATTGGAGCCTCAGTTTACTAGTCCATGAACTAGAGATAATATTAGTATGAAGATTAAATGGGATAATGCACATAAAGGTGTTTAGAATTGTATGTGTCAAATAATAAGCACTAGCCTTAAAGCTCCATGAAGCCAAAACCTGGTCTGTCTTATCCACCACTCTATCTCTGGTTCTGGGCATAGCAGAATGAATGGTTTATGACAAGTGCTTAGTGCCATGTAATGAATGAGACTTCTTCATGATTGTGACCTCTCCAATTTATTCTCCACAGATGTCCAGAATGTGGCAAATTGCATTATTATTCAAGAATGTTCCTCCCATCCTGTTGGAAGGGGGATTATTCTTCTGTTCCATGGTGTCAGGCTTGGATATGTGAGTTGCTTTTATCCATGATATGGGAAGGGTAAATATCCCATGACATATCCACATATGGGGCTTTCTAACTTTTCTTTTCCTTCTGTTGCAAGATCAGCACTATTCCAGGTAGAAGCTGCTCTATCAATGGATCCTGGAATAAAGTCAGTTGGGACTGAGACACTGTCTAATACTATCAGATATGTAAAACAGGTAAGAAATAAACTTTGGCTGTTGTAAGTCACTAAGACTCTGGACTTGGTCCTTCTAGCTTCTGTTGGCTGATCATTCCTGCATATGAATATGCTAATCTCTAGTAGCTACAAATTAAGAGAACAATGTCCTTGGCCAGACACACAAGATCCTTCATAATTTGCCCACAAATCACCTCAGTTCCGAGAAATTGTATTCTTTCTATACAGAATCTTTTAAACATCTATTAAAGCATTAGTGAAAGACCTATTTCCACCTTTGTCTGATATGTCTCTCCTTTATGTCTACACTTATGTAAAACAGAAATATTTTTTTACTCCAGTTAATTGAAAGGAAACTTTACAGTAGAATGTTAGTTTACAGAATAATTTGGAGGACTAAAGAAAAACTGTAGACTGGGCTTCCAAGAGCCACCCTAGAACCAGACTGACAAGGAAGCTGCTACTTCATCACCATCCCCAAACTGCCTTTGAGTTTCAGGGCTGCCCTCCAGCTGTCAGCTGCTGAATGGTGCCACTTCTGTTAGATTCCACACCAGAAAAACCAAGGCTCTTCACCTAGTCCAATCCTATACTTGGTTCTTTTATAAATGTATATGATTGCCAAAATTCAAATCATACTCAGACCACCCATTGTAAAATTGTCTGAGAAAAGTTGTTTTTAACTGTAGCTCCACAGAACAGAAAGACAGCTGCTATGATTCGAGACTGGCCTCTCACCTCCAAAACACTTGCTAAATTAAAAAAAAAAAAAATATATATATATATATACATATATGTGCATTGTAATTATACATCATGGTGAGGCTCAGAGTGATAGAAACATAATTGCACACAGCACTTGTGTGTTTCCCTCCAGGCGCCACTCTGCTCCCTCTCCTTCCCCATCCATAAAATTAGCATCAATATAGATAACTTCCTATATGAACAAAAGAAAATTTGAATTGATTAATTGAATCATAAGATTTCCCCTTTCACCTCCCCTCCTCCATAAATCTTCTCCCATTGTTCTACTAATGTCTCCTACATTTATCTGGAGTCCTTTTCATTTCCCCATTTCTCTCTAGCTTCCATATATGAACGAAAACATAAGATCCATCGCTTCCTATGTCTGGCTAATCTCACTCAGCATACTATTCTTGAGCTCCATACATTTAACATGCTAAAGTTTAATGGCCATTATGAGATATTAAGAAGTGGAACCAGAGCTGGATGCGTTGGCACTTGTCTGTAAACACAGCACTTGGGATGCTGAGACAAGAGGATCAAAGTTTGGAGGTCAGCCTTGGCAATTTAGCAAGACACTCAGCAACTTAGTGAGAACCTGTTTCAGAATTAAACATTTTTAAAAAGGCTGGGGCTATAGCTTGGATATGGAATGCTCCAGGGTTCAATCCCTAGTATAAATAAATAAATAAATAAATAAATAAATAAATAAATAAATAAATACATGAAGGCACCAATTGGTGTCTATCCCCAGTCTCTCTCTCTCTCTCTCTCTCTCATACACACACACACACACACACACACACACACACACACACACACACACACAAACACACACACACAGAACTATGTTTTTGTTGTTGTTGTTGTTGTTACTAAGGATTGAACTCAGGGGTAATCTACTCCTGAGTTACAGGCCCAATTCTTTTTTATTTTTTATTTTGAAACAGGGTTTTGCTGTTTACCCCTCGCTGGCCTCAAACCTGTAGTACTCCTGTGTCAGCCTTTCAAGTACTGGGGTTACAGGTGTGGGCCATCAGGCCTGGCATGAATCTAAATTTTATTAGTCCTTGGCTTTGAGTTTTAGAAAATGTAGTGACAACCTCTGTTGCTGTTTTATAGCATTAAGAGAATATTATCAGCTATGAGGGAGAGCTCCCTGGAGAAAAAGCACATACTCCAAAAGGGTGGGGAGTAGCCACTCCAGGGAAAATACTCTGATTCCTATTAGGATAGTGTCTTTCTCATTTGTTATCTTTAAATGAAGTGAAGTGGGCGCTATCGGAAAAGTGGTGCTTCTTCCTCCACTTGTTATGAAGTTGGTGGGAGGAGCAAACCTATTTTCCACGTTTTGATTTTCAGTGGAAATTTTCACCAGAAGAAATAAGTCTTTGTGGGTCACTTAGATGCCTCCTAAATGGTCTTTGCTATTGTACAAAATTTGAGTAGAAAAGAGAAGTATTAATTTGTCTGGGAAATAATGAAAAACATTAGTGTTCATATGCCCGCATGCATGAGGAATGCACATGGGAGGGCACTACTGTCTCCATTGGACATTTCTAGAAGTTGATTCAGTTCCAGATAAAAGAAGAAATGAATTTTTAAAATCAAACATCTAAATATTAATCTCATATCTTCTAAATTGAGAAATTAATTCCTAGAATGTTTGACCTGGAGAAATTTCAGAAATGATCATTTTAGTAGACTTGAGCCAAATATAGAGGAAAAAAACCTTTGTTTCAAGCACATGTTATAGAGAAACCACAACCAGAAGGGACAGGGAATGTTCTGAATGACAAGGGGCAAGAGGGGCAAGCTGGGTACATGAGACCACTCTCCTATGCCGCACCACCGTTCCTCACCAAACCCTTCCACTTTCAAAACCACAGGTCAAAGGCCACAAAATCAGTCCAACTGAAGGTCAGAATTAGGATTTAAACCCAGATCTTCTGCTTTTCATATTCTCTCCTTGAAATACTCCTTGGACAAAGTTCTCTTCAGTGACTTTTGAAGTTCTCTTTTGCCTCATCACAAACACATCTCCTTCCCACAGCACCTTCGGGGTCATCTGGGATCCTTCTGTTCATGCGGATCTTGCCTCCAAGCCCAGCCACCTTGTCAGTCATTAAGAATACACTGATGACATCCCTGACCTTAAGGGGGAGCAGAGTGTCTTGGGTTATCATGAGGGGAAAAGAACCAAGACAGCTAGAGGAAGGAAAGATCAATTTAGTGAGACCCTCTGAAACTTGGCAAGACCCTGTTACCCTATTTCAAAATAAAATGTAAAAAGGGATGGAGGTATAGCATGGAAGTAGAATGCCCCTGGGTGGGGGTGGGGTGGGAAGGAGAGAGAGGGAAGAGGAGAGATATCAAGACATAGATTTTAGAGCAAATTCTAATTAATCTTAAGTAACTCCTGTGCCATAACTTTTTTGCCTATTCTAGGGCTAGACATTTAAAGGGATGGAGCCAGGGTGAGTCATCCTTTCTCTACATTGCCCCTTTCTATCTTCTGTACTGCTTCATGCACTGCTTGCAATCCTTCAAGGCAATGGTTTCAAATTAGTTCCAGGTTTAAATTCTGATAGTGGCATGTATTTGCATAAAATTAAGTTAATTGAAAGAATTTTGCAAAATCAAAGTTGATCTCCTGAAGTATTTTTTAACCTTTGGTATCTACTACTGCTTGTCTGTCACTGAGAGCTAACAGATGGCAAAATGAATGAACATATAGCAACTGAGTATTTATTCAGAACTTAGAAGCAACTGATCCTACTCAGTGTACTCAGTGTAGTGGCTTGTTTCTTTGTGAACCTATGGGCTTACAGTTTCTGCTATACCCAAACAGTATAAAGTATGCATTTGGTGAGACTAATCATTAAAAATTCATATGATAATAAGTTTTATGCATCTGTATGCGTAGACTATTTCTGCTCATTGCCAAGAAACTGGTAATAATGTTAGTGTCTGGGAAAGAGGAAATGTCTTGATGTGAGAGGTAGAAGGGAGACTCATTTTTCAATGTTCATTTGTTTATATGTTTGAAATTTTACCATGTGGCCGGGCGTGGTAGCACACACCTGTGATCCTAGTACTTGGGAGGCCAAGAGAGAAAGATTGCAGGTTTGAGGACAGCCTCTTTGGCAATGTAGCAAGACTCTCAGCAGCCTAGGAAGACCCTGTTTCAAAACAAAAAATTTAAAAAGGCTGGAGATGGAGCTTGTAGAATGCCCTTGGGTTCAATCCCTAGTACCACAAAAGAAAACAAATTGCCATGTGCACTTTTTTCCATTTTCAAAGAAATTAAAATTGAAATATATAAGCTTCAAACATACTGATTCTGGGATTCACCATACAGACTCTGATTTAATTTATTTGGGACTATGAGGTAGGTATCAGGGTTTTGAATAATTCTTTGGAGAATTAGAATGCGTAGCCAAGTCTGAGAAGTGTTCCTTTAAGCTATTATCATAAACTTTTTCACTATTATAAGTCAATAATTGTATAGGATTTAATGCAAGCATTCCTAGTTTTTTTGAATGGAGCAGGGCCTCTTCAATTGCAAAAACTTTCACAGTCTTTCATACCACATATGACATATTTTAGGGTGTGTATACTGAAAAAATATCAAATATCAGAAAGTTACTATGAGTTGATCTAAAAAATGATAAGCATCTGAAGAGTAGTATGTATATAAATATGTTATCAGTAGCAATATCAATGCTTTCTAGAGGTAATTATATTTTCATATACCTTTTCATATAGGATTTGTATATCTATAAGTATAAAAGCCTCTTGCAAATCCCTGACTCCCTAGGAGTTCACAGCCTACAAAGGGAGACATTGTGTGCAAGTATGTGTGTGTGTGTGGTGCAGAAGCGAGGAGCATTTGAGCACTCTACCTGTGAGCTATAACCCAGCCCTTTTAAATTATATATATTTGTATATATATTCATATGTATATATATATTCATATTTCATATATATGTTTCATATTTCACATATATATTTCATATGTATACATATATATTTGAAAAAATGGTCTCACTAAGTTACTCCACACTGGCCTTGAACCTGACTCTTCCTGTCTTAGCTTCCCAAGTGCTTGGATTACAGGTGCGTGATATTTGTGCCCTCTGTAGGGAGACTTTTTGACCTTCTGTGAAGTAGACATAAAACAGAAAATGTTTTCATGGTGTTGACTTGAGTTCCAGGTTTTTGTTGTTGTTGTTGTTATTTTGTTTAAATTTCTACTTATGTCCCAATATTCTCCAGAACACAAGCCCAGTCATCTGCCAATCTTACTACAGACATTGCCTAAATGTGTGCCAGGCTTTTCAATTTCTGAATGACTTTCTGGGGTCTTTGTTTTGGGTGGAATGACAGCAGAAGATAAACTCTTCTTTTTCTTAACTGTGCCCCTGCATTGTGGTGGTGTCCTTGCTTAACAGAGCAGTTAGTGAACATCTTCTTTACACCCTTTGTTAACACTGTGAGGCAACTTGCCCTTTAGCTCTTTGAGGCTAGTCTGATTTTTCTCTTTCGAGATAAAGATCAAGAGTTCTCTTGGATCCCTTGTGTTAGAAGTCAAAGGGGAATGATTTTTGGAGAGAGGATTTTTGGTGAGAATCTTTGAGGGTTACTGGTTACTCCAGGGAGCCTTTGAATCTCTTCTGTACGCTGGCAGTATGAATATGAGTGAACCTTCATCCCCTTTTAATTGTGGTCATAAATTACCTTTATTCTTCTTTACCTTTAATCAACTATCAAGTATTATTCAACCAAAATGAACATACACTGGTTTAAGGAGGATTACTTATTAACATACTGGATTTTCTTAGATATATTACCACACCATGGTACTTGGCATGATTGCTACAAAGCCTTACACATTTTTTTCTGTCAGTTCTGAAAACTATGGATTTTTCCCTCCCCTGTGAATACCTTACTCTACCTTAAAGTAAAAATCATTAAGGAAACTGAAAAGCATTTCACCCGTTGAATGCGTAAGATATACATAGTTCAGGTTTTACCCATTCTGCAAGTAAGCAAGATTTCAGCCATCAATCAACCTGTAGTAACTTTTACTTAATTGTAGTTTTAAAGCCTATGAGGTGACATTAGTAGCTGAAAAACACCTACATAGCCACATCACAGCTCACTAATAATGTCAAAGGATTCACAAAATTTGCTTCCAAGTCTAAGAAAAATGGCTTCTTGCGTGGATTTCCTTTTTTGTTCCGTGTGAAATTCTCTTTATTTTAGTTTTTTTCTTGCTTTATTTCTTTATATCCTTCTTATATAATAATAAAAAGTAATATATGTTTATTATAGAAAATCTTGGAAGAAAAAATGTATATTTTAAAAATTCTCAAAACTGTCTATACTTATATGGGTGTTTCACTGGGAATCTATGATGTCCTATAATAATGCACTAATACATTGAAAAATAATCGCCTACACTAATCATAGATAACCAGTTTTAACATTTGATTGCATTTACTTCTCCTTTTCCTATGTAAATGTGTGTGTTTATACATATATGCACACAAATTTATAAGCAAAATGGAAACCTACTGTGAATATATGCTTTCTGAGTTCTGCTTTTTTTCCCTAAAATCTATTACTAGCTTGTTTTCCCTTGCCCATACCCTTTCTTCTCTGTATGTAACATTCATTGCCCAGTTCCAGCTCTCACTTCCTCTCCTCTGGTTTATTATAGTAGCCACTCTACTTACTGTTAATTTTCTCAGCCCTCACTTTCCTATTCCCCTAATTGAACCTCGATGCTGCCATCAGAAACATTTTTTTTTTTTAACGTCTTGGTAATAATTGCATCACACACTCCTGTTTTAAAAGCCTTTGACACATTGTCTCTGTCCACAAAGTAAATCCAAGTTCCTCTGGGTTTACCGCATGATCTTCACCTCCTTATTTATTTATTTATTTATTTATTTATTTATTTTGCTGTACTGGGGATTGAACCCAGGGGCATTCTACCTCTGAGCTACACCCCTAGCCATATTTTATTCTTTATCTTGAAACAGGGTCTCACTGAGTTGTGGAGGGCCTCACTAAGTAGCTGAGGCTGGCTGCGAACCCGGATCCTTCTGTCTCAGCCTCCCAAGTACTGGGATTACAAGTGTGCGCCACCACACCCAGCTCTTCACCTCCTTATTTAGGCCTTTCAGTAACTTACACTTATACTCTCTCTCTTTCTCCTCTTCACATATTCTATGCTATTTCAGAATTTCTCAAAGTGTGGACCACAGGCTACCTGTTTCAGAATCAGAGGGACACAGGGGAACTTTTGAACAATGCAGTCTTAGATCAAACTCTAGGAACCCTGAATCAAAAAGTCCTAGGACTCTGTATTTTTACATAAGCCTTCCAATTCATTTTTAAACACTCTAGCACTTCTAATAGTAAAAATCCACTGTTTAAAGGCATTCTTCATCAATTATATCCCTCATTTGATCCTCACTGCATGGCACTGAAGTCAGTTTTATTATTTTTCCATTCTTTACACAAATGAGGAAACATATCAATGGTAAAAAGACATGAAGAGATTCATCCAATCCACACAACCAATAAGATCTAGAGATAAGATCAAGTTTACTTTTCACAAATTCAAATTCTATGACCTTTCCACTCTACAATATGAGCTTTCCATTTCTCTCTGTAAAGAGAGCACCTTTGTGTTACGTGCCCTTGATAAATGTCTGATCATTTTCTTTCTTTCTTTCTTTCTTTTTTTTTTTTGCAGTACTGGGGATTGAACTCAGGGACATTCTACCTCCGAGCTACACCCCCAGTCCTATATTTTATTCTTTATTTTGAAACAGGGTCTCACTAAGTTGTGGAGTGCCTCACTAGGTAGCTGAGGCTGGCCATGAACCCGGATCCTCTGGTCTCAGCCTCCCAAATGCTGAGATTACAAGTGTGCGCCACCACGCCCGGTATCTGATTATTCTTTAAGGTAGAGATTGTAGGTGCTCTCACGACACTCATTTGTCCAGTGTATGTGGTCAGTCAGCATCCGACTATAAATGTCTACGAGTGCTCCAAAACTCTTTTATCATTGTAATTGTTAGATATCCTGGAAGGACTAGGATTAGCTCTCCGTAGATTCCATCTCTAGTCCTTCAACCAACAACTGTTAAGGACATGAAATAACATAATTTGTTAGTATGTAATTTAGGAAAGATTGTCGAGGCCCAGCCCTTCAGGCAGTGGGGTCGGGGGTTCTTCAAAAGGTGTGGAATGAGACAAGGTCACGAGAATACGCTCACACCAAATGCAGTGTAGAAGCATATCTGTTTATTGCTTGTTAGTAGCTGTCTTTTATACTATCTTTTTTGCAGTGAGGAATATAGAACAAGAATTTTTACAGTCTTATTTTTCTAAAGGTTGAGTAAGTACATCTTTAACTAGAAAAACCATTTCCCATGACATTTAATGGGGTTAAGAAAACAGTAAATGTTACAAAATACAATATGTATATAAAGATTCTTTTAGTACAAAGCAGTGTTAAAGGTTAACAACAAATAGTCTCTATTCATTAATTTAAATTTTTACTATTTGTTTAGCATCTTTAAGCAGTGTTCTTATCTTTTTCTCAGGCAGCTAGAGAGTTAATGTATCCGGTAAAATTCCAGGGAGACAAGGTGGAAGTGGGTAAAGACTATCTGTCTGAAAGCCTTCTTTACCTATAGATAATAATAGTAGACCTAAATCTCTTTGACTTATTTATTTTGTTTCTTTACCTGTGTGCTGAGAGGGAACATAAGGCTGTTTAGTAACTGAGCTTGCAAAGCCCGTTTCCTGACTTATGTTAATGAATTTCTTATGGGTTGTCTCAAGGCACTGCTTTTTCAGCTAATATT
>PVLC010035974.1:0-15000 GCA_004027655.1 Graphiurus murinus | reverse complement strand
CTGTAATCCCAGTACTTGGGAGGCTGAGACAGAAAAATTGTAGGTTCAAGTCAGCCTCAGCAATTTAGTGAGGCTGTCAGTAACTTATCGAGACCCTGTTTCCAATAGGGCTGGGGGCATAGCTCAGGGCTACGTAGAGAGCCCAGGGTTCCATCCCCAGTACCACCACCAAAAAAAAAAAACACATGGTGGAACCTTTAACAGGTGAGGCCTACTGGAAGATGGTTATGTTTTGGGGAGGATCACCCTTGGAAGGGATTAGCAGTAGCACAATGGAATGATTTCGTTCTAAGGAGAACAAGTGCTTGTAAAAGAGCAAGACTGGCCCTGAATCCCTCTCCAACCTCCCGTCTCACCACGTGATCCCTTCTGCATACACCTCTGCTCCCAGAACCCCATTCACCATGAGGCCCTCACCAGAGGCACAACAGATGGGGCTGAACAGCCCCGGATATTCAGTCTCCAAAACCATGAGCTAAATAAACCTCTTTTTTAATCTTTTAGAATCGTATTACTGCTTTGCAACTAGTCATGGTAATTATATTCAAAGCGATATTTTAGACGTGCACACATCTCTTGGTGTGTTTCCCTCTGCACCCCAGCGCACTATCACCCTCCTACCTCTCCCCGTACATGCTACTGAGCTTGGTGATGACGCCTCGTCTACGAACATAACATTACTTTATCTGTTTCCTTCAAGCCTCCCTTTAACCTCCCCCATTTCCTTCCACTATTCCACTGGCCTCTCATTCTTATGACATCCTTTTCCTTTCCTTTCCTAATTTCTCCCTAGCTTCCACAAATGAAAGAAAACATGATCCTTGAGACTGGCTGACCTCAGCATAATGTTCTCTAATTCTATCCATTTCCCTACAAGTGACATTTGTGTGTGTGTGTGTGTGTGTGTGTGTGTGTGTGTGTGTGTGTGTGTGTTACTAGGGATTGAACCCAGGGGCATTCTACCTCTGAACTATACCCCCAGCCCTATTTTATTTTTATTTTGAAACAGGTTCTCCCTAGGTTGATGACATTCTCCTACTTGCTGAGGTTGTCCTCGAACTTATGATCTCCCTGTCTCAGCTCCCAAGTACTGGGATTAGAAGTGTGTGCCACCAGGCCTGACTTACTCTCCTTACAGTAAAACTCCATGGTGTGCACATCTTCTTTCTCCATTCATCTGTGGACACACACTTAGGTTGGTTCCATAATTTGACTATTATGAACTGTGGTGCTATAAACATGGGTATCACTACAGTATTCTAACTTTAATTCTTTTGACGATACCAAGGCGTGATAGACATGGGTCATATGGTAGTTCCATTTTAGTCTTTTGAGGAACCTCCATATGCACCTCCATAGCGGTTGCACTATTTTTTTTTTTTTTTCAGTACTGGGGATTGAACCCAGGAGCATTCTACCTCCGAGCTATATCCCTAGTCCTATTTTTTATTCTTTATTTTGAAACAAGGTCTCACTAAGTTGCAGAGAGCCTCACTAAGTAGCTGAGGCTGGCCGAGAACCCGGATCCTCCCGTCTCAGCCTCCCAAGTACTGGAATTACAAGTGTGCACCACCACACCCGGCTTGCACTAATTTGTAATTCCATAGTGTGTTAGTAGTCCTGTTTACCCTCATCTTCACCAGCGTTTATTATTGTATTCTTTTTCTTTTTGTTCGCAGCCAGCCTCAGCTGCTTAGTGAGGCACTCCACAACTTAGTGAGACCCTGTTTCAAAATAAAGAATAAAAAATAGGGCTGGGGCTGTAGCTTGCAGGTAAAATGCCCCTGGGTTCAATCCCCAGTACCGCAAAAAAAAAAAAAAAAGAATGCAGTGGCAATTTTACAGTACTCACTAGAAGACATGTATCACTTCCCATTTTAGAAACAAGTACCCTCAATATTTGAATAGGCCATTAGTTGGGTCTCCTTCAAAGAGTGAATGACATGATCATTCTAACTTTTTTTAAGAATTCACAGTAAAATACACACGCGCACACATATATACACACACACACTATTCAATGACTCACTAAACACACATATTCAAGAGTATACCTAGCTTTGTGCCTAAACTTTGTGTTAGACTCTGATGTTTTTTCTCTTCTCTAGTTTTGTTTTTAAGCTGGTTATAGCCCACTAAAGTGATTTCAGGACTCTCTAATGGGTCGTGAACTACAGTTTGAAAAACCCTATTATAGAAGCAAGAGACAGGATGCGAATAGATTTAATGTCTTTGAATTCTGTGAGATAATGAAACAAGCACAAAAACAACATTATCTTAAGGGTCTATGCCCGGACAGTTAATACTAAACTTTCATAAAAACAGACCAATGAAATTCAATTTTCATAGGCAGGCAAAATCTACTCATTTTAGCCCAAGGTAGTAAGCATTATAGATACAGATCAGCGCCATACTCATTTAATACTATTTCCTGTCAAAACCTCACTCAGGTGAATCTTTCATCTTAGGCCAAGGAGCTCTGCTCATGCTGAGAAACAGGGCCTGAGAAAGTCAATCTTACAGCGCTGTTGATGCAAGAGCTCAGCTGGCCTGCTCTTGACCCCTCAAGCATCCCCTAGCTTCAGTCAACAGCGACTGCGCACCATCATCAATCCAAATTTTGAAAAATCTATATTGATTTTCCACAGATGATGATGGTGGCTTGTTCTGCAGCAAATGTGCTCATACAACACTGTCTTTTATTCCACACTGTGATCAACACAGGAATAAAAAAGGGCTCTATGTATTTATTTTTAAGACATACTAGTCAGAGCTTTGTTTTGTATGTAGTACTAAGGATTGAACCCAGGGACATTCTACCTCCAAGCTACAACTGCAGCCTTTTTTATTTTCTGTTTAGAAACAGGGTCTCACTTGGTTGCTGAGGCTGTCTTCAAACCTGCCTGTAGTACTTGGGAGGCCTCTTGTCTCGGCCTCCCAAGTACTACAATTACAGGCATGAACCATCACACCTGGCTTAGAGCTCTTGAGTGATCAAAAAAAAACAGAACAATGAATGAATCTCTAGTAATTCTTTTTTTTTTTTTTGGGTACTGGGGATTGAACTCAGGGGCATTCTACCTCCGAGCTATACCCCCAGCCCTATTTTTTATTCTTTATTTTGAAACCAGGTCTCACTAAGTTGCGGAGTGCCTCACTAGGTAGCTGAGACTGGCCTCGAACCGGAATCCTCAGGTCTCAGCCTCCCGAATGCTGGGATTACATCTAGTAATTCTTACATCATGGTCATGTATTCCTAAAAACTGATTACATGGAAACTTTTTAAAAATTTATCAGTCTATCTTTTTTAAGAAAAATCTTATACCCCATATATTAGAAATCTCCTATAATTCTAATACATTTATATTTCCTTGAAATAAAAAGGGTATAACGCCCAATAGTGAATTTAACAAAGCATAAATAAGTCAAAACTTAACATTTAGTGTGTGATATTGATTATTAGTAATATCCAATATATGTTACAAAGAATTAAATCTCTTAACATCTCTCATATTTTTCATTAAATTAGCAATTTTGAACCATGTCTCTCAGTCTCTCAGCAAAAGAGGTTGAGCTACTTAATTACAAAAAAAAAAACCCTTTATTATATGTTTTCAAACAAAACTATCTGTCTTGATACTGTCTGATGATACAGAATTCCAGGCATTAAATTGAAAAGATGTTTTCCAGTTTCATAGTTTACAAATGGAAATATGTAAATTAATTTATGGGTAGAATCATTAATTTAGATAAAAAGTAAAAACACATTAATTGAGCACCAAAAATATGACAGTTCTTGCACAAAATCTAAAAAAAAGACATCTGCTACCACTGGAGCTTATAAATCTAAATTAAATGGGCAAAAAAGCACAGAATTTTAATTCTTTTTGTTTCCCAAGGAAATGGCAAGTCTGATAATACTTCAATCTTTAAACTGATAGTGATTAAATCTGATTCTGATTTTCATAGACTGATACTGGCTTGCTTAAATATTTTGCTAAAGTCTTGGATTTGAGGAGGAAGCAGAAAATTTAGCCTTAAATTAGAACCAAAGAGATGAAGTAAAACAGACTGGTTCCCTCTATGGTTATCTATGTTTCTGAAAGATATGAGTCAGTCAGATGACCTTAACAGATACTACTCACACTTCATATCCACAAACTGGATCTAAATAAAACCCAACTAATTATTTATTAGCAGCCCGACGTGGTGGCACATGCTTGTAATCCCAGAATTTGGGAGGCTGAGACAGGAGGATTGCAGGTTCTCGGCCATCCTCTGCTACTAAGTGTGACCCTCTGCAATTTAGTAAGACCCTATTTCAAAATAAAGAATTACCAATTAAATATGCAGACCAGGCCAGCCATGGTGGCACATTCCTATAATCTCAGTCCTTGGGAGGCTGAGACAGAGGGAGGTTCAAGATCAGCCTCAGCAATTTAGCAACATAGCAAGATCCTGCTTCAAAACAGAAGTTTTAAAAATAGGCTGGGGATATGGCTTGAAGATAGAATACCTCTAGGTCCAATCCCTAGTACCACAATAAATAAATACACAAAATGACTTGTTATAGCCAGGTGTGGTGGCACACGCTTGTGATCCCAGCATCTGGGAGGCTGAGACCAGAGGATCCGGGTTCACGGCCAACCTCAGCTACCCAGTGAGGCCCTCCGGAACTTAGTGAGACCGTTTCAAAATAAAGAATAAAGCCGGGCGTGGTGGCACACGCTTGTAATCCCAGCATTCGGGAGGCTGAGACCGGAGGATCCAGGTTCGCGGCCAGCCTCAGCTACCTAGTGAGGCACTCCGCAACTTAGTGAGACTCGGTTTCAAAATAAAGAATAAAAAAAAATAGGGCTTGGGGGTATAGCTCGGAGGTAGAACGCCCCTGAGTTCAATCCCCAGTACTGCAAAAAATAAATAAATAAAAATAAAATTTTTATTACCACAAAGAAGAAATCAAACAAAGAAATCTGGGCCCCACTGTGATAAAGTCATGAAAAACTAGCATTCATTGTTGGAGAGCTTGAATATTTGTTGTTTCAGACCCACCAACAATATCTAGAAACCAAATCCCATCTATTGGGCATTCTTGGTCTGAAACTGCAGGAGAAGGAAGTTGGTACATACTTATTTCTTTTTCTTTTCTTTATTTTTTTTGGTGTGTGTGTGTGTGTGTGTGTGTGTGTGTGTGTGTGTGTGTGTGTGTGTTACTGGGGATTGAACTCAGGGGCATTCTACCTCAGAGCTATACCTCCAGTCCCATTTTTTATTCTTTATTTTGAAACAGGATCTCACTAAGTTGTGGAGGGCCTCGCTAAGTAGCTGAGGCTGGCCGAGAACCCGGATCCTCTGGTCTCAGCCTCCCAAGTATTGGGATTACAAGCGTGCGCCACCACGCCCAGCTAAAACAACAGCTTTATCTATAAAAATTTATCCAAGTCTGAGTGTACTTCTTTCACAACATACCAATATGGTAAGTTGGTACATACTAATTGGTATATTATTAAATCGAATTACATTCTCCAGGAGGGTTAAACACAACTGAAATGGAAAAGTGTTCTGTCCTTCAGATTCATTTTCTCACCCTAATTCACTGTAGGATCGGCTGTGTTAATAAAAATGCACTGCAACTTTATATCACTTTTCCTGCTAAAAGCTCAAATACAAGTTGATATGGCACATCACAAACCACACAGATGGTGCTCCACAGTTTCTACAGCTCTAACTCAATAGCTCATTTGACTTACTAATAAATGTTCCTACTTAGGATTTAAAAACAAATATGAAAAATTAAGGAAAATGGTAAAAAGACTGAGTTTTCATACGCAATTCAAGGCATCTATCTGAAAGGGTAAGTATGAAAGAGAGCACAGGACAGGTCCTTCAGCCACTAGCACACGCAGGTGTGTGCTTCCACAGAAGCCCCAGGGAGACCCGGGAAGCCAGGACATGAAGGCAAGGGCTAGATGGTGCAGGGGTACCTTGTGTGCCCTTGTGTGCGTTCCTGTGGGAAGACCAGACCTCACCCAGGAGGAGCTAGCCCAGGAATTATCTCTTTATTTTAATCCCTTGACTTGTAATGTACTGTTAAGACAACCACATTGTCACAAATGTAAAGTAACGGTTTTCTATGATATAGTGGTGTTACTAAGATTTATTCATCATAGATAAATTGGACTATTTGAAATCCAACATTCTAAATGGCTCTGTTCTTCTGAGAGGTGCACTAAAATCATTCTAGAAATTTCTATTACTGCTATTCACAAATGCTGTGCTCATACTCCACTAATAAGAGAAGACATTTGTTCCTTGGAACTTCAAACACAGCTTCTAAATATTCTTTTTTTTTTTTTTTGGCGGTATACTGGGGATGGAACCCAAGGGCATTCTACCTCCGAGCTATACCCCCAGCCCTATTTTTTATTCTTTATTTTGAAACAGGGTCTCACTAAGTTTCAGGATTCCTCACTAGGTAGCTGAGGCTGGCCCGGATTCTCCGGTCTCAGCTTCCCAAATGCTGGAATTACAAGCGTGCGCCACTACCCCCGGCTGTTCTTTATTTTGAAACAGGGTCTCACTAAGTTGCAGAGGACCTCACTAAGTAGCTGAGGCTGCCCATGAACCCGGATCCTCCTGTTTCAGCCTCCCAAGTACTGGGATTACAAGTGTGCACCACTACGCCCGGCTAGCTTCTAAATATATCTTTCTCCCTGTGAATCTTGAAATTCTCCATCAGGGAATTTAGCTATATGAAGTTTTCCATCATCTCTCGGTAAATCACTGCACTCCACCTGTAGAATAAATGTGGGCAAACACAACTGACTACAGGCATCCTCTATACTAATCACACATGAAATGTGAATACCTTTGCAACAGGGCAGATCTTTAAAATTTTGGAGTTAACTTATCCTTATGGAAAAGAGAACCATTATTGATGATCAAATTTAATTAAGCTGCCGGGCGTGGTGGCGCACACTTGTAATCCCAGCATTTGGGAGGCTGAGACCGGAGGATCCGGGTTCACGGCCAGCCTCAGCTACCTAGTGAGGCACTCCGCAACTTAGTGAGACCTGGTTTCAAAATAAAGAATAAAAAATAGGGCTGGGGGTATAGCTCGGAGGTAGAATGCCCCTGAGTTCAATCCCCAGTACCACCAAAAAAAAAAAAAAAAAAAAAAAATTAATTAAGCTATACGATGGCATCCACTTAGATGAAAAGTAACTATAGAGACTTGATTTCCTCAGTGATGCAAATGTTTCTGAAGCATCTACCTACAGGATTATATTAAAACACCAAGGAAAACAGATAGCTGTTTTGGTGAATTGGTTCAACCACTGTTGGCAAGAGCTTCAATTTTTTTTTTTCTGAGAAAAATTATTGTGCTTGAAACCATAGATTTGAATTAGTCACAAATAACATTTAAGTCTTATGCAGTAATTTTCCCAAAAGAAAAAGGAGTTTATGCCAGGCATGGTGGCACATGCTTGTAATCTCAGCATTTGGGAGGTTGAGACTGGAGGATCTGGGTTTGTGGCCAGCCTCAGCTACCTAGTGAGGCCCTCTGCACCTTAGTGAGACCCTGTTTCAAAATAAAGAATAAAAAATAGGGCTCAGGGTAGAGCTCGGAGGTAGAATAACCCCTGAGTTCAATCCCCAGTACCACAAAAAGAAAAAAAAAAAAAAGAAGTAGAAGAAATAGCTCTACCAGCTTTGCCTTCAACTACCATGGAACCTAGTGGATATAGGACAAGAGTTTTCATAGACCAAATGATACATCAAGTAATCTATCCTCCTCCTCCACCCTCACCTGCTGAGAACCACTTAATCAGACTTACTGGATGTTAAAATGTCACAGGATTATAATAATAATTCTGTAATTGAGCAAAGTAGCATCACATTAATCTATAAAGAGTTGATAATTACACAACTCATAACATATTCTCATAGTCTCTGCTATGGAGCACTGGATAACCCTTTGCATTCTTGGAACAGACAATAACTGATGAAAGAAGATGGTTTTAAAAGAGTTTGACCGAGCCGGGCGTGGTGGCACACGCTTGTAATCCCAGCATTCGGGAGGCTGAGACCGGAGGATCCGGGTTTGCAGCCAGCCTCAGCTACCTAGTGAGGCACTCCGCATCTTAGTGAGACTTGGTTTCAAAATAAAGAATAAAAAATAGGGTTGGGGGTGTAGCTCAGAGGTAGAATGCCACTGAGTTCAATCCCCAGTATCGAAAAAAAAAAAGCTGGGCGTGGTGGCGCACGCTTGTAATCCCAGCATTCGGGAGGCTGCGACTGGAGGATCCGGGTTCGAGGCCAGCCTCAGCTACATAGTGAGGCACTCCCCAACTTAGTGAGACCCTGTTTCAAATAAAGAATAAAAAATAAGGCTGGGGGTGTAGCTCAGAGATAGAATGCCCCTGAGTTCAATCCCCAGTACCGCAAAAAAAAAAAAAAAAAAAAAAAGAGTTTGACCATAAATGATCCTGAATACACAGGTGGTTCTAGTCTTCAGGACTAACTTATTAAATTATTTTTTGAAACATCAATATGAGCCGGGCCTGGTGGCACACGCTTGTAATCCCAGTACTTGGGAGGCTGAGACAGGAGGATCCAGGTTTGCAGCCAACCTCAGCTACCTAGTGAGGCACTCCGCAACTTAGTGAGACTCTTTTTCAAAATAAATTAAAAAAAAAAAAAAAAAAAAAAAAAGTGTCAATATGAATTTAAAATAATCTATTCTGAAATATAATTCCAAATAACTAACCAAGATTTAATGAACTCCAATCATATATCAAATACTGCTCACTGTAGGCAATTAAAAGTAATAATAGAGCCTGATGTGGTGGCGCACGCTTGTAATCCCAGCATTTGGGAGGCTGAGACTGGAGGATCCGGGTTCACAGCCAGCCTCAGCTACCTAGCGAGGCCCTCCACAACATAGTGAGACCCTGTTTCAAAATAAAGAATAAAAAATAGGGCTGGAGGTGTAGCTCGGAGGTAGAATGCCCCTGGGTTCAATCCCCAGTACCGAAAAAAATATGGGGGGGGGGGATATCCTGAGGGCTGGGAGGGCCATAACTCAGTGGTGAAGCATATACTTAGCACAATCAAGGTCCTGAATTTGATTCCCAACTCATAATACACATGCATGTACGTGTGCACACACACACAAACACACAGAATATAACTGAAAGCATTTCATTTTTAAGCACAGTAACAGAATTAGAAATTTTAAGATAAAGTAATATTAAATATGCTTACAAATGCTACTATAATACTAAAGACAATGCTGGGCATGGTGGTGCACGCTTGTAATCCCAGCATTCAGGAGGCTGAGACTGGAGGATCCGGGTTTGTGGCCAGCCTCAGCTACCTAGTGAGGCACTCCGCAACTTAGTGAAACCCTGTTTCAAAATAAAGAATAAAAAATAGGTTTGGGGATATAGCTCGGAGGTAGAATGCCCCTGAATTCAATCCCCAGTACCACAATAATAGTAATAATAATAATAATAATAATAATAATAATAATAATAATACCACCAAAGACAAGGAAAATCTCTTCATATTTGAATCGTGAGCTGAGTTTACAAGCAGGAATGATCTGCTAGAAAAGACAATCCTCACTTAGACTAGTATTTCAATTTCCAGAGATCAGTTGGCAACAACAGGAACTTCCAGAATTCACTCACATTCTCCAAGTTAAGCCTTGGATGGTCTGGGATCACATTTCATATGAACACAAATGAGAAATAGAAAATACCATGTATTATATCTTCATCTATGACAACAGGGCTTCGGTCCTGGCAGCTGGAACATTAGAAGCAGTGCATGCAGAGCTGACCATGTGCATAGGTAAGAGTTCTCTAAACGCTCTCCTTGCTCCCTGCTAAAATTTGAGAAGACAGAAGAATCCCACAAATAGCAAAGCAGAAGTCAGATGACTGAATATATTATCAGCCTTCGTTTGGGACTACAGTATCTCAACACCGTGTCATCCACGATACAAGGAGTGCAAAACAGCCACAAAACACGCATCACACAATCTGCGCCCAGTAATTAAATGCTGGAATTCAATATATTAAAGAAATAAGAAACCAAATATCTAGATGAGCTTTTTATCCATTCTAAACCGATACCCATATGGTGCTCTCTCAATGTATTTTTTTTCTACCTATCTCCCACAATCAAGTTTTCCATTGTAAGAACAATAGGCAAGGAGAATATGCTTTTGCAAAATATACTCCTACACCGGTCCCTTTCACTACTAGAGAATTACTGATCTATGTTATCTCAACAAAGCACTGGCTAAGAGCCTAACAACTAACAAATATTCCAGTTAAGGGGGCAGGGCTAAGGGAACAAGGACTGCCTGGCTTCAAATTCCTCTGCACAGTCTGACTGTGTGACCTTTGGCAACTTAACTGACAGCTCTGGAGCCTCCATTTCCTGAGTTATAAAAGAAGGATGCTACAAAGAACTCCTTCACAGGGCTATAATGAGAAACCTATAAGAGTACATTACAGAGGCACTTAATTAAACACCATACTATGTTTTGTTTTGTCTTTTTTGTTTTGTTTTGTTTGTTTGTTTGTTTTTCAGGTACCAGGGTTTGAACTCAGGGGCATTCTACCTCCAAGCTACCCCCCCCCCAGTCCTATTTTTTTATTCTTTATTTTGTTTTGTTTTTGCAGTACTAGGGATTGAACTCAGGGGCATTCTACCTCCAAGCTACACCCTCAGTCCTATTTTTTATTGTTTAGTTTGAAACAGGGCCTCACTAAGTTATGGAGTGCCTCACTAAGTAGCTGAGGCTGGCCGCGAACCCAGATCCTCCTGTCTCAGCGTCCCAAGTACTGGGATTACAAGCATACGTCACCACACCCAGCTTTTATTCTTTATTTTGAAACAGGGCCTCACTAAGTAGCTGGGGCTAGCAGGGAACCCCGATCCCTCCAGTCTCAACCTCCCAAGTACTGGGATTACAATGGTGCGCCACCACACCCAGCTCCACACTATGTTTTGAGTAAGCACTCAATAAATTTTTTTCTTTTTTTTTTTTTTTTGCGGTACTGGGGATTGAACTCAGGGGCATTGGACCTCCGAGCTATACCCCCAGCTCTATTTTTTTTTTATTCTTTATTTTGAAACCGAGTCTCACTAAGTTGCGGAGTGCCTCACTAGGTAGCTGAGGCTGGCCAAGAACCCGGATCCTCTGGTCTCAGCCTCCCGAATGCTGGGATTACAAGCGTTTGCCACCACGCCCGGCTTCAATAAATGTTAATTATGTTTTCACTATAGTTCTTATTTCTTCAAAATTAAAAGACAATAAAGAATATTAAAACTTCAAGAATTATCAAAATCTGGGCTAAAGACAAAAAAAAACTAGAGGCTAACTCCATCAAGGAATAGGCCCACCTTGAGGCAAGTTTGGGAGATGCCTGCTGACATAATCTACAGGACTGGAATTACTCAAATCTATTAATCATTTTTATGTACTAATCAACTAGACAGACAGCCTTATAAAGTCCTACAAACAGCCAGGCATGGTGGTGCATGCCTTTAATCCCAGTACTTTGGAGGCTGAGACAGGAGAATCACAGGTTTGAAGCCTGCCTCAGCAATTTAGTGAGATCTTGTTTCAAAATAAAAATAAAAAATTAACAAATAGGGCTGAGAATGTAGCTCAGAGGTAGAACACCCTTAGGTTCAATCCCCAGTACCACAAAAATAAAAAAAAAGGTCCCACAAATATGTACTTCGTTGAATTACAAACAGAAAGACATTTTCAGATTCACTATTGCCTCTAATGTTTATAATCTGTTCCCCATTCACTGGGCAAGGTTCATTTTCTGCCCCAAAGTTTGCCCACAAGTGCAATGACTTAATCCCCTTTAAACTTCAATCTCCTGGAAAAAAAGGGGGTAGCCTCTGTTTTACAGAGTAGTGCTTAGAACAAAAGAATGGAGCACACATCAAAAAGACTATCAGAGCCGGGCGTGGTGTCGCATGCTTGTAATCCCAGCATTTGGGAGGCTGAGACCTAAGGATCCAGGTTCATGGCCAACCTCAGCTACTTAGTGAGACCCTCTGCAACTTAGTGAGACCCTGTTTCAAAATAAAGAATAAAAAATAGGGCTGGGGGGATAGCTCGGCGGTATAATGCCCCTGAGTTCAATCCCCAGTATTGCAAAAAAAAAAAGACTATTAGGCCAGGCACCGTGATGCCAGTACTTGGGAGGCTGAGACCAAGGACAGCAGGCTAGAAGCCAGCCTCAGCAACCTCTTGAGGCTCTCAGCAACTTAGTAAGAGGCTGTTTCAAAATAAAACAGGGCTGGGGAGTGCAGCTTAGAGAGAGAATGCCCCTGGGTTCAATCCCCAGTACACCCACACAAACACACACACTCTAGCAGACTGCTGGTACAACATGATAGTTACTATTGTCATTTAAGTTTTTATCATTGTTATTCTTCCAATACAGACATTTTAGTCATCTCATACAACCAGAGCGGATTATCTATGCAAGTTTTCCTTCCTTTAGAAAACTAGAGTGTTCAGCTGCGTGACCTTAGACAAGTCACTGAACCTCTCAGTGCCCCAATTACCGCATTTCTAAACAGAGCTGGTGATGATCATGATAATATCCACCTCATGTTGTGAAGATTAAATGGGTCAATAAATGTGAACCACTTGGAACAATTCCTGGCACATAGTTAAGTACTGGATATGTGCTCCCTTTTATTAATTCATTCCACATTTGATAATATTGGAGCCTCTACTAGACTATGGAAATTTAACAAAAAATAAAAACAAGTAACCAGCCGGGCGTGGTGGCGCACACTTGTAATCCCAGCATTCGGGAGGCTGAGACCAGAGGATCCGGGTTGGCGGCCAGCCTCAGCTACCTAGTGAGGCACTCCGCAACTTAGTGAGACTCGGTTTCAAAATAAAGAATAAAAAATAGGGCTGGGGGTGTAGCTCGGAGGTAGAATGCCCGAGTTAAACCCCCAGTACCGCAAAAAAAAAAAAAAAGTAACCAAGACAGGCATGGTGGTGCATGCATGTAATCCCAGTACTTGGGAGGCTGAGACAGGAGGATCCACAGGTTCGCAGTCAGCCTCAGCAACTTGTGAGGCCCTCTGCAACTTAGTGAGACCCTGTTTCAAAATAAAGAATAAGCCAGGCATAGTGGTGTACACTTGTAATCCCAGCATTTAGGAGGCTGTGACTGTAGGATCCAGCTGCTTATTGAGGCCCTCTGCAACTTAGTGAGACCCTGTTTCAAAATAAAGAATAAAAAATAGGGCTGGGGCTGTAAGCTAGGAGGTAGAATGCCCCTGGGTTCCATCCCCAGTACCGCAAAAAAAAAGAAAGAAAGAATAAAATACAGCTGAGGGTGTAGCTAGGAGGTAGGATGTCCCTGGGTTCACTGAGTTCAATCCCCAGTAACACACACACACACAAAAAAACTAGTATGCTAAGGTCCAGAATATGTAACCCTAAAGCAGCAACAATGCACAGGTAACCCACAGAAAGGAGAGGTCCCTGACACACTCAACCAATTCAAGACAAGGACTTACATACAGGACATACAGGGAGGGTGCAACAGGATTTTAGAAATAAAACTTTATCTGTACCTTTTTTTGTGTATGTATATATGGATTGAACCCAGGGGCATTCTACCTCTGAGCTATATCACCAGCCCTATTTTATTTTTTTACTTTGAAATAGGATCTCACTAAGTTGTTGAGGACCTCACTAAGCTGCTGAAGCTAGCCTCAAACCTGTGATCCTCCTGTCTCAGCCTCCCAAATACTGGTATTATAGGTGTGCACCCAGTTTATCTGTAGCATTATTAAAGGAAATCTACTTAATTATAAGCTAATCAGTCAGGAGACATTTAACAATTTATTATAAACATCAATCTTTTTTTTATTTTTGGGGGGAGAGAGTACTGGGGATTCAACCCTGGAGCATTTTACCTCTGAGCTACACGCCCATCCCTTTTTAATTTTTATTTTGAAACAGGGTTCCAGTAAATTATGAGGGTCTCACTAAGTCGGCCTCCAACCTATGATCCTCCTGTCTCAACCTCCCAAGTACTGAGATTACAGGCATGTGCCACTGAGTGGCTCTAAACCTATTTTTAGGAAAAAAGACAACCCAAATCCAAATCATAGCAGAATTTGCTGACATTATATAACTAAAGTTACATATACATACACAAAAAAAGGATCTTAAGTATCAGAAAATTTTAATTTAAGACAAACATTACCCTTTCCATTTTCTCCCCTACCAAAAAGAAAATCACCACCCACTCATGTTCATCATGTTTCCCATTTAATCACTGGATTTAGAATACATGATTTTTACTATCAAAGTACACTGCCAATGTCAAGGATACTCAAATACTCACCAAATAACTGACAACTGGGGAGGCCAAGGCAGGAGGATCATAGGTTTGAAACCTGCCTTAGCAGCTTAGTGAAACCCTGTATCAAAATAAAAAATAAAAAGGGCTAGGGATGTAGCTCAGCAGTAAAGTATCCCTATGTTTAATCCCCAAGACATCCCCCGCCCCAAAAAAATGACTACATGAAAAAACATTAAAACAATGAATAAATGAAGCAAGAATGCAAAGAAAAGATCTAAAAAACTCTAAGTGAGGTTTACGTTGGCCATCCAGGAAAAGAACAGTTTAGAACAGTCTTAAGCATAAGCGCTACCAAAATTAACAGGATAACTTTAGTTTTCCATATACCTGTCAACTGATGGCTAATCAAAGATATTTTTTAGAAGCCGGGCGTGGTGGCGCACGCTTGTAATCCCAGCATTCGGGAGGCTGAGACCGGAGGATCCGGGTTCGCGGCCAGCCTCAGCTACCTAAGTGAGGCACTCTGCAACTTAGTGAGACCCGGTTTCAAAATAAAGAATAAAAAAATAGGGCTGGGGGTATAGCTCGGAGGTAGAATGCCCCTGAGTTCAACCCCCAGTAC
>PVLC010035973.1:0-16054 GCA_004027655.1 Graphiurus murinus | reverse complement strand
ATCAATTATGGTATAGGATGGTTTGAAGAATATTTTATTAGCTGGGCATGGTGGCACACACCTGTAATTCCAGTACTTCAGAGGCTCAAATAGGAGAATTGCAAGTTCAAAGCCAGCCTCAGCAACTTAGCAAGACCCTGTTTGTTTGCAAATAAAAAATAAAATAGGACTGGGGATGTAGCTCAGAGTAGAATGCCCCTGGGTTCAATCTTCAGCACAAGAAAGAAGGAAGGAAAGAAGGAGGGATTTTTTCAAATGATATATAATCCTAATGTTGTAATTATATATTTATATGTGTGTATGTATGTGCTGCGTTATAGCTATATATACAACTAGAATCTAAGAATGGAAGAAAAATGATTTTTGTTTTCTTTGACATTGCCCATAATTCTTAAATTTTCTGCAGTGAAGACAGAATTGATGCTAAAATGAAGGGGGAATATATTAAAATCTCAAAATTAGATAGCCTGCAGGATTTTTAAAATCATACATTTCAGAACTGAAAGAAATCCATCTGACCTAAATTTTGTTAAAAATTTAATGTTTTATTTTCAGGAAAGGACAGACATCTTAATTGAGTTATCCAAGAAAATAACTTATAAGTAGAGAATTCTGCCTATTTTTAATTGAAAAAAACTTACAATTTATGTATCACAAGAAAATCTGAAAGTGCTATTTCAAAGATCTTTATTCATCCACCATCTTATTGAAAATCTCTTCTAGTTACCTAGAACAAATTCTAAGAATTTATTATATTTATTTTTACTTTTATACTTTTATTGGTGCATTATAGTTTTGCATCATAATCTAGTTCATATTGATACATGCACAGAGATGAATAATAAAAGTCCACAAAATGACAGCATTTGAATTGGAGGGGTCCAGGAATCCCCTGCTCCAGGCGTTCCCATACCTTGCTCAATGCAGGCCAGTTCAACAGTAGTTACCAGGCCTGGGGAGGAATAAGTTCACTTGAGCATGTGTGACTGCTTCCACTAGGCCAGCACCATCTTCACCTCTTTTGTATGGTGGGTCTTACAGTAGATTCCTCCAAAAGACAACTAGGTTTTTGCTGCAAGTATTTTATGTAAGAGCATACCCAGGAAGCATGGTGTGGAAAGGGGGGGGGGGATTAATAAAGGTATTAGTAAGAGTTTTACCTGGGGATAAAAGGGGTTCATCGGGTTGGGGCCTTCAGAGACTGCAGAACATGTCTTACTATTGCTTCACTACAAGCAAGAATCTGGAATATTTACCTAGTTTGGTCCCATGCAGATTGAAGGGCCTTTGATGGCTAATTCACCAGCACTTGACTACTAAGACTAAGCATTCTTCTCACAAGTGTTCTGGGCTGTGAGACATAGGAAGCCTTCACCAGACATGTAAAAGTTCACTTCAAAAGTCATGGCTGAAACAGGAGGAGACTGAAGTTTCAAAACCAGAATGCAAGCCGGGCGTGGTGGCTCATGCTTGTAATCCCAGCATTCCGGAGGCTGAGACAGGAGGATCCGGGTTCACGGCCAGCCTCAGCTACCTAGTGAGGCACTCCGCAACTTAGTGAGACTCGGTTTCAAAATAAAGAATAAAAAATAGGGCTGGGGATATAGCTCGGAGGTAGAATGCCTCTGAGTTCAATCCCCAGTACCGCAAAAAAAAAAAAAAAAAAAAAAACCAGAATGCAGCAATTTAGTGAACACTACGGAGGTTCCTTCAAAAGATTCGGAATGGAAGCGCCGTATAACTACTTCTTGATATCTTTCCAAAAGAATTAAAGTCAAGATATTACAGTGATACATGCATATCCATGTTTATAGTAGCACAATTCACAATAACAAAATTAATGGAACCAACCTAGGTATCCATTAGCAGATAACCAAATAAAGAAAATGTGGTATAGACATATAATGGAGTTCTACTGAGACATAAAGAAGAACAAAATTATGTCACTTGCAGAAAAATGGATGAAACCAAAGAATAGTGTGTTAAGTGAGATCAACCAACCAGTCTCAGAAAGTCAAATATCATGTTTTCTCTCATATGTAGAAGCTAGAAAGAAAAATAGGAAACAAAAGAAACTCAAAGAAATAAGGAGAGAGACCAGTAGAATAGTAAAAAGGAAGGTAGGGAGGAGAAAACAGAGGATTGAAAAAGGAGAGTTCAAATAATGTTATGTTCATATATGAAGGTATCACTCCAACCTCACTAACATGTGTGGGAGAGGGAACAGGGTGAGATCCAGAAAGAAATACACCAAGCATGTGTGCATGTATCTTTGTATCACTTTGAACCTCACTATGATGCATAATGATGATGAACTAATAAAACCATAAAAAAATAAATAAATAAATAAATAAATAAATAAATAAATAAATAAATAAGAAAAAAAGGACTGGGAGCATAGCTCACTGGTAGAATGCCTTTGGGTTCAATCCTTACTGCCAGAATGAGTAGGAGGAGTTGTTACAGCTGATGAAAGGTTTAAACACCACTGTCAGTTTCACATCTTTCCTTTTCAAAGGAAACGAAATTGAGGTGAGAGAAGCGAAAGGACTTGGCTAAGGTCACACAGCAGATAAGGAGCAGAAGCAGGACTAGATTCATCCTAGTTTCTGGACTCTTTCCAATTCTTGCTACACCCCTAAAGCCATAGAAAGAATAGAGGCTTCAATGCAGATTCAACCTGAAGATGAATCCTGGCTCTGCCACCTACAAAACATTGGGATGGCTCTTCAATCTATCTGAAACAAATTTCCTATTGGAAAAGGGGAAAATATTATGAATGTTTAATTAATATTAATCCTTTCATAAGTATTCATTCATTTCCAACTGCCTTAGAATATCAAGCAATCTTCCATTGCACCACATAACTAGGAAGATCTGCTATAAGCAGTAGTCTACTGTTTCTGTCATTTGAATAAAACACAAAATGTGGATAGAAAACTATGGCCTATCATTTGCCATTCATGACATTCCAACCCTGAACACTCTTTTTCTGTTATCTTTTATGACAATTGGTGGTCTCTTGTATCATTTAGGAATAGTTAAGATGAATAATTTTTATGTCATAATAAGGTCATTAAATGCATGCTTTAACTTTTACAGTTTATAATAATAATAGTATACCCTTGAGTGCTTGATATACACCAAGCAATATTTATATCAGGTTTTATATGCATTGTCTCAATAAATGTCAATAATCACACTTGTTAGGCACTAACAATAGACCTATTTATTAATGAGAATACTGAAACTTATTGAAGGTAAGTAACTTGCTCATGATCATATAACTAGAATTAATCTGAGCTTCCAACTGAGGTCTGATGACTATAGAACTAGTGCTCTTAATAACTACATTCTATTTCCTTTTACTTTGATGTCAGTTGTAAAGACTGTATCCATACAAGTGCACAGGATATGCCAACCTTCTAATCACCAATATGCTACAGTGGCACTCTACTCATCAGTAGTGGCTTAGAAATAATCTACCTTCTGCCTTAACAGATCAACTGCATTGCCTATCACAAGCTCATCATTCCCAGGTTCCTTTATTTGATCTTTGAAGCCAGAGTGATCTAGGTCCAAATGCTGGTCCAGTACTCATATCTATATTATGTGGAATAACTGGTTTTATTTCTGTGTGACTTGGTTTCCAACAACGTTCAACATACAGAATTATAAAAATTAATGAAGATATATTTCAAAAGCCTGAGATATAGTATAGGCTCACAAAAACATAGCTAGAAATGACTACCTTTCAATTGTCAGCAAAGCAATTATTCTACGTACATTAATTGATTAGAATGCTCTGGAGAAGCCGGGCGTGGTGGCGCATGCTTGTAATCCCAGCATTTGGGAGGCTGAGACCGGAGGATCCGGATTCGAGGCCAGCCTCAGCTACCTAGTGAGGTACTCCGCAACTTAGTGAGACTCGGTTTCAAAATAAAGAATAAAAAATAGGGCGGGGGGTGTAGCTCGGAGGTAGAATGCCCCTGAGTTCAATCCCCAGTACCCCCCAAAAAAAATGCTCTGGAGTAAGATTGCTAGTATAGATATTCTATTGCTCACAGTATTTGAAAATTCAACTATTACGTTAACTAAACTTCACTTGTTCTGAGTAGTTGTCATGGCTAAAATGAGCCAGACTTTTTACACTAAGTAAAATTAGTTCCACATTCTTGAACATTTATCCCTTTATACACACACACACACACACACACACACACACACACACACACACACAATGAATATTGTTCACATACACACAATACCCATATATGTTTATGAATTTACATGCATAAAATAATTTGCTCATTTCTGCTTTACATAGGTTGTTAAAAACATGCAATTTTTATTACTCTAACATTATAAATTCATTGTATATCTTGATAAATGTGTAATGTAATAGTAGCAAAGGGTTAAGAATCAGAAAAAGGATAGAGGAAGTAAAATTAAGAATTGAAAATCCTGTGATTGCCCATCAGTAAAGTCATTTTGGAAAAATAGCCTGTGGGTAAAATTGTAAACACCATATGTTTTTGAATATTGAAGTGTTGTCTAAGAAAACTACTGAGGAAAAAAATAAACAACTCTGAGATCATTTCAAACTGGTAGCTATACCCATAATATTAATAACTCTTTTTCTTTTAACACCTTTCTGGATCTGCAAATAGTTATTTATGTAACTATAGTAAAGGCTACAATGAATTTATGCCTTTATTGAACTTTATCAATATCAAACATAATGGAAAATATTTTCTAAGTAAAAAAAAAAAGCCTTGTCTTTAACCCACAGATGTGCAGGAGATGCTGTTTTGTTTTATTCTATTGGTGTTTCTATTACTAACAAGCTCTGACCTTTCTGTGTCTGAGTTTTCTCATATAAGCCCAGGCAGAATGGTGCTATTTGTCCTCTTATTTTGTTTTTAAAACATTATAAATAGGATTAGATGTTATCAAATAAAAATCATTGAGCATCCATAAATCTTATTTTACATGTTTGGTTTCCTCGTTCTTAAAAGGAAATGCAAATGATTTTATGGATTAACTTCAAGTTTCAGGATTGTTTTGAATAGGTAGAATTAAATCACAATGAAAAACATTCTGAGGAAACACCAGAAGAAATAATACAAAATCAAAAATGAATTTTTGCATAGTGTTAGTGTATACATCAGTCAACCATCACATGCTTTGGGAGTTGTATAAATTGTCAGGCATCAGTTTGAATGAGTATATCAGTCTGAATGTTTTCAACTGTTGACCAATATCAGGTTTATCAAACTCATCCATATGCAATTTAATAAGGATATAAAACCATTAACAAAAAGTAGTTTCCTGCTAATTAATACAGTCTCACATGAACAATCATTTCCTATGAATGCCTATTAATTAAACAAATAAAATGTCAAAAAAAATGTATAGCCATGTTTATAGCAGCAGGATTCAAAATAGCCAAATTATGGAACCAACCCAAGTGTCCCTGAACAGATGAATGGATCACAAAATGATGAGATATATACACAATGGAATTCTACTCAGCAATAAAAAAGAACAGAATTATGTTGTTTGCATGAAAATGGATGGACCTGGATAATGTTATGTTAAGTGAGATTAGCCATTCACAGAAAGTGAAGGGTCATGTTTCTCTCATATGCAGAAGCCAGGGAGTAACTGAGATATAAGAGGAACTTTAGATAACGAAGGAAAAAGTCCAGTGGAGCCAGGGAAGTAGTTTTGGGGACAGAGGGGGAGAGGAAGAATTAATGAAGGAACACGTCTACTGACATTATACAAGTATGTGAGAATGCCAATGCCAAGGGGGAGAGGGGAGGGAGCCGGGGAAGCTCACCAAGTACTGTGTGCATGTATATCAATACCACTGTGAACTACATTATCATGTGCCAATAAAAGTATAAAAAAATTAAAAATACAACTACTGAGATATAGTATAGTCTCACAAAAACATAGCTAGAAATGACTGCTCTGGGCTGCAGCAACTTCATCAATAAAGTGGAGGGCATAGACCAGATGATTGCAAGTACCCTCTAACACTAAAGGTCTGTGAATTGTTATTGTATGTATTTCTTTCCATAAACTGAATTCTGTTTGAGAGTATTATTGTACTAAACGAGAAGGTTTTGAAATGATGTAATGTGTTTGGGACATTTTTGGAAACAGTTTCTTCCAAATTGTCTCCAATTTTCTATTTGCCAGCTTTCTCCTCCATTAGAGAGTAAGTTCCCACCTCCCACTGCCCCCTTGGTGCTGGGGATTGATCCAAGGTCTTGCTCATGCTCGGCAAGTGCCATACCACTGAGCTGCATCCCCAGTCCCTGAAAGTAAACTCTTTAAAAACAGGCCCCATCCCCAATACCTTTTTTATTCATTTGCTTAATGTGCTTTGTTCATAAGATGCATTCATTGAATAATTTTAGTAATTTAATGTTGTCTGTGGGTATTGACTTCCTGTGAAAGCAGTGTCTGCTCCCCCAGTCACTGCCACACAAGCTGGAGATATAGCTGAAATCTGAACAAGAAAATCCCCCCACTCTTGCCTTCCTTTGATTGCCCTCACTCATTTCAGAAATTATCTGCTCTTGCTTTCGATCCTCTTGGCTTGGAGAATTGGTTTACCCTCCTTGTTTTGTTCCATTTGGTTTTGGAAACGGTTCCCAGACTGTTTACCTTGTGTACTGACCTTGGACACCCCTACGATTTGCCTCTGCTAATTGCCTCCGCCTTCTTTGGCTCCAAATTCCAAATCGTTGCCCAGACCAAGCCTCTGAGACACCACCTGCCCCATCTCATGGAAGGGAGCTCATATTTTATTTCTTTGGACAGTATCCATCTTATCAGGTTCATCCAAAACTCAGATGTATTTGTAATGGGTACTTGAAACCCAGGCTGCAATAATATCAGAAAGTTTCTATTCATTCTCTTCCAATAACAAGCACCTTGTGTTGAAAACAGAGCAATTGAGGAAAAGATGCATTTCTTAATATGAAATGTGTATGAAGAACATGGAAAAATAATAGTTAAGAAGGATAAAATAGAACTGAATGATGGAAGCTTGGTGTTAAAAAGGACGCAAGGGCTTTAAATAAAAAGAAAGATTTCATTTTAAAACACTCACACTTGAGCCGGGCGTGGTGGCACACGTTTATAATCCCAGCATTTGGGAGGCTGAGACCACCGGAGGATCCGGGTTTGTGGCCAGCCTCAGCTACCTAGTGAGGCACTCCGCAACTTAGTGAGACCCTGTTTCAAAATAAAGAATAAAAAATAGGACTGGGGGTATAGCTCAGAGGTAGAATGCCCCTGAGTTCAATCCCCAGTACCGCAAAAATAAATAAATAAATAAAATAAAACACCCACACTCAATATAAATCTCCCTTATAAACTGTTCCTGATACATGACCATTCAGACTCTGTTTTAGTATTTCCCAGAATAAAGAGCTCAGTAAGCCAATATCTTGGGAATTGTATATTAAATGGGAATTGACTTTCAGTAATTGCCACCAAGTTTGCTCTAGTTCAGTCCTTTGAAGCCACCAAAAACAAAATAAGTCTTTTTTTTCTTCTCCATGAGATAAGTGTTTAAATATTGCAAGATAACATTATAGCCACCACTACCGCTATCATCTATGTATGTGTGTGTGCATGTGTGCACACACATATACATGTCTTACTAATTTTCAAGGATTAATAATATGGAGGCAAGGACCTTACACGTATTATCTCCTTACCATCACTTGTGAGGTTCTTATTGACTCCACTGTGTGCTCATGTTTAACTTCTCAGAGCATGATTTCTATATATACTAACAATGTGGCCCTCAAGCTTCAATCTTTTTGAAATACGACTGATGATATTTACCTCATATAGGTGCTGTGAGGCTTAACTGAATTAAACTCTTGTGAGAATGAAGTGAGGTCAAGTATGAAAGGCACAGACAGTCAACCAATCTTGACTATTTTTAGCCATCAGCATTAACTACTTTCAAGCCAGGCCTTCTCAATCCACTACTTGTGCAACAAATTTAATAATATACATATAATTGCTTTTAAAATACAGTATGAGTTGGAACCAAAAAAGAAGTAGAACTGAGAGATAGCAAGTAGTGAAAAGATAATGATACATTTGGTATATATTTGTTGAATTTTTTATTTGCATAGCATTTTACTTGTTTATGTAGATTAAGATCATCCCATTTGTATTCTGGTTTTTGGCACTAATATACAAGTATCTTACCATGTTGTTGGAAATTTTACCTCTTCATAAGACTCACTTTAATTAATGTGTAATATTTCACAAAGTGAATATATCAGGGTTATAGTAAATCATCCCTTCATTTAAAAGGATGATCCCCAGCTGGGTGGGGTGGTGCACACTTGTAATCCCAGTACTTGGGAGGCTGAGACAGGAGGATCTGGGTTTGTGGCCAGCCTCAGCTACTTAGTGAGGCCCTCTGCAACTTAGTGAGACCCTGTTTCAAAATAAAGAATAAAAAATAGGGCTGGGGGTGTAGCCCGGAGGTAGAATGTCCCTGGGTTTCATCCCCAGTACCACAAAAAAATTAAATTAAAAATATAAAAGGAGGATCCCCTCATTTTAAATGTTTCACTTTTATTAACAACTAATGGATTGCAAATTAGTAAATTAGTGCAGCTGCTATGGATATTCTTCAGGAAACTGAAAATGGATCCACCAAATGATTCAACTATACCACTCCTGGGTACCTTTCCAAAGGGACTGAAAATTAGAATATTATAATAACACATGCATATCCATGTTTATAACAGTACAATTCATAATAGTCAAATTATGGAATCAGCCTAGGTATCCATCAACAGATGAATGGATTACACAATTATGGAATATACACACAATGGAATTCTACTCAGCAATAAAGAAGAACAAAATTCAAAATTAAATCATTTGCAGGAAAATGGTTGGATCTGGAGAATATTATATTAAGTGAAATTAGCCAGTCACGGAAAGTTTATATGTTTTCTCTCATATAAAAAAGCTAGGGAGTAATTGGGATCCAAGAGGGACTTTAGATAAGGAAGGAGAAACCCCAGTGGGGCAAGGGAAGTGGTCTAGGGGAGCAGTCCATTGACATTATATACATATGTGAGATTACCAATGCCAATTTCAATATCATGTATGGGGAAAGGGGGAGTGTGGAGGGGACCCGGAGAAAGCCCACTAAGCACTGTGTACATGTATGTCACTATCACTAAGAACTACATTATGATGTGAGACTATAATGCACCAATAAAGTATTTTAAAAGTAAATGATATTTACCTTCCTACCTCAAAAAAAAAGTTTATTCATAAAGACTTCTCTGTTTTCAGGTTTGTTTTTGTTTTTGTGGTACTGAGAATTGAACCCAGGGGCATTCTACCTCCAACCTACACCCCCAACCCTTTTTGTCTTGTGTTTTTTAAACAGGATCTCTCTAAGTTGCTGAGAGTCTTGCTAAGTTACTGAAGCTGTTCTTGAATCTGTGATCCTCCTATCTCAGCCTCCTAAGTACTGGAATCATAGGCATGCACCACCATGTCTAGCTGTTTTCAGCTATTTTTACCTTGATACACATAATTCCAGTAAATATTATAAACCAAAATATAAGATTATATATTTACATGCCTTACATTTGGGGTGTAGGTATATGTGTATGTATGTGACTGTTAAACACTGTTCATTTTGCCCCATATTGATCCAATGTACCATTATATTTCACATAGTTCTACAACTTTTACAAATACAAAGTGCTTGCTTAAATCTTTCTTCAAATCATTCATATCAACTATGAAAAAGAAGTATCTAGGATAGACACTTTGGCATTTCTCTATAGACACTACTCTAGTTTGATATTGACCTTTCAACCCAAACTCGGGGGCTGTCGTTCATACGGCTGCAAATTCACTGACTATACAATTATTTAGTCCATATGTGTATATCTCATCCACAAAAGGGCAAAATTTTTTTCCAAGTGTTTTATCAGAAGGTAGATTCATTTTATAAAAGTTGAAACAAGTATATGGCATATAGAACTATAGAGAGAAATTTTAGAAACAAACCATTTTAAAAGAGCTCTTTAGTAGATGATATGAATTTACAATTGACCTGCCTCATTTCTAATGCCCAGACATTTATTCATACAATATTTAAAGACCACTTAATAGGGACCTTGCCTTAGATCCCACATATGTTTCTAAGTAGAAAAAATAATAATGACTGGCTGGAAAATTAAGTCTGTTGTTTTAAAAATAAAAGCATAGAAAAATTATCATTAGGCAATTTGTTTTTCAAATATAAAAGCATGGGCAGTTGCATAGATGAATGAATGGAGGATAGATAAACAGATGAATGGAATTTAATAGGCAAAATATAATATTTTAAAGCTTCTATGGTCAAGAGAGCATTATCCTTTATTTATTAAGCTTTACTTGTGGGTTGACAGACAAGACTTATCAAATATATGTGTGCTGAAAGAATCAGTTTTCATCTGTCAGTTCAGAATACTATATAATAGCAACATGATTTTGTCCATTGCTTAATAATTTAAGCATTTCAATGGATATATTGTATTCTCAGCAAATAGAATTCTTCATATAACATAAAAAGTTAAAATAAAATTAAATTTTAAACATTAGATTATTAGTAAGATATTATTTATTCCCTTTAAAGCACTAGCAAAAAAGCAATTTTATAAGCACTTCTCATCTTTTTTATGATGGATGAAATAAGCTTGATAAAATTAAGATCTTCTTTACCTTTCCAATGTTTAGAAAACAACCTCCTTATCCAGCATGCTACAGTAAGCAATTTTTTTTCTAATTACAGCATCTAACTTGAATTTGTCTCCATTTTAATTTTCTTTTACTTTATTATTTAGAAGTTAGAACTTTTGTAAATTATCTATTATACAGCATATCATAAAAAGTGCATTAAGGGGAAAATAGTAATTTGACTTGGGTAATCAATGTTAAACACTACTACCTCATCTTTAAATAGTTTATTAAAATGAAAAAGTAGTTGAAACCACTAGGAAATCATTGGAAGCATCACTAAAGGCTCTGTTTTTTATAACAAAGACTCGATTCATGCAAAACAAAGGTGGATTCTTCAGTTGTCTTTTTGTTCAACTGTGATGCTGTCCTAGTTATCCATACTGAATAAGCAAGCCTTCACACGTGGCAAGGAAATGAAACAAGGGAAAGAAGAGAAGTTAAGGCAAGAAACCAATCTGTATAAAGCACCTGCTATGAGCTACATGCCAGCACTTATGTTGTTATTACTTTTTCCCATTTTAAAAATTAATTTTTTACCTAATATACAAAATCATAAAGTTTATACATATTAATGGAATACCATGTGCTGCTTCGATACATTTATACACTGTGCAATGTTTAAATCAGGTTAAACATATCTACCTCCCCAAAATATTCATCATTTCATATGGTAAAAATATTCAAATACTTCTCCACTTTTTGAAATCTACAGTCTATTATTATAATCTACAATCCCCCTTCTGTGCACAGGAGTAGAATGGTGGTTCCAGAGGCTAGGGAGAGGAGGGGTAGAGGAGATGGTTGAAGACTAGTCAATAGGAGCAAAATTACAGTGAGACAGGAGCAAGAATCTTTTGTGCTATTGCACAGTGGTGGGGGGGGCACAGATATTCTTCCTTTTAATTCTCACAAAACTCTGTGCAGTGAGTAGAGCTGGAAGCTCAGAGGACTGAGCTCTTTCCCTAGGCCTCACAGGTCGTGACACAGCCTAGCTCCAACTCCAACATTCAAGCTATTTCTCACTAACCATGCTGCCTTGCAGTTCCTTTTAGCTGACTGTTTTCATGAAGCAAATGAAAACTGTTGAAAAGATGCTGTGAGACATCCGAAGACATTTTAGAATATTTTTATGGAAGACATAAATATCCTTATCATCACTGTGATCAAAAAATGATACCAGTCTTACCAATGATGATGCTTGTGAGGCCTCAGCTGCTGCTCTCAGACCCATCAATAGTGTCTAGAACACAATGACATTGATTTCATCTTCAGAACCCCACAATTAGCTTTTAGGGTCACAAGATGCTATCCATTAGCATAGGATCAGAGGAACAGCAAGACTGATCTGCCCTGCATGGTCTGTGGTCTGAGAAACACTAGATCTCTTTTTTTTTTTTGGTGGAGGGTTGAACTCATAACCTATGAACATTTTACATAAGAAGCATAATTCTCTTTTTTCTTTTCTTTTTGGTAGTTGGGATCAAATCCAGAAGCCTCGTATCTCCAAGATCCAGCACCAGTCATTTTTATGTTTTATTTTGAAACAGGGTCTCACTAGGTTGCTGAGGGTCTTGTCAAGTTGCTAAGGCTAACCTCAAATGTGCAATCCTCCTGTTTCAACCTCCCAAGTACAGGGATTATGAGCATAGGCCACCACACCCAGCTGCAATATGCAGAATTCTAATCAAACAAATTCCTCTTAAATCAAAGCCATGGTAGAAGCAAGAAGAAAAGATGCATATTATTTTTGATCCTGCTTGCTTTTTTTCATTGTGATTTTTATACTCCTTGCTTTGCCTTACCTCATCTTGTCTATTTAATAATATATTTTTGTGTATTTTCCTCTTCAGATAGCAAGGAGCAAAACATTCATTATTTGACAAATAGCTGAAGAAGTGAATGCATTAATTAATTGATTGAAGTCAGGGATAGTAAGCTGGTGAGAACTATGGTAAGTTGCTGAAAGCTGTGGGAATCATGAGCTGGTAGGAAAAATGAAGAAGTGGCTATTGTGCAGGTTATAAAATCCTGCTTTGTGAAAGACTGAACTAAGGTAGGAGGCTGTTTCAGTCAATATTCTCACTGCTATAATCCCAAACAGCTGACCACCCAATTGAGAGGAAGAAAGGTTTATTTGCTCACAGATTTTTTGAAGATTCTGGATTCAGTCTATGAGAGGCTAGGGCCTGAAGATCAGGGTATGCTGCTAGGAAGCAGGGAAAGGAAGAGCACAAGGCTCCACTCTCCCATCATGGAGGCTGGAAGCAGAGAGAGAGCCAGGGAAGGGAGAACCTGATAAAATCCTTAAGGCCACACCCCCAGGGCTCCCTCAACAACCAAGCCCCAATTCCAACACAGATACCTTGCTTTTATGAGGGTTAGGGGGACAGTCAAACCATTACAGAGGTTAAGTCTGCTAATCTGCCACCTACTTGAAGCCACTTTATAATATCAGTCTCTAGCTGGGCATGGTGGTGCATGTTTGTAATCCCAGTACTTGAGAGTCTGAGACAGATTGATCACATGTTCAAAGCCAGCCTCTGCAACTTAGTGAGACCCTCTGCAGCTTAGTGAGACCCTGTTTCCAAATAAGAAATAAAAAATCAGATTAGGCATATAACTTGGAGGTAGAATGCCTCTGGATTCCATCCCCAGTACCAAAAAATAAAAAATAATATCAGTCTCTTATCTCTATAGTGCCTCTACTACTATTGTGTATTTTCTCATTACTCTTCATTGAGGAAGTCTAGGACTGAAACCAGCCTATCATTTCTTACGTCTCTTCACTACCTAGCCAATGTTTGTCATAAAAGGAGAGAAAATAAGAAGAGGCACAAAAAAGAGAACCAAGAAAAGAGAAGAAAGTTAAGATAGGAAAAAGAAAAAGTAATATAGAAAGAGAGAAGAAAAGCAAGTGAGAGGGAAGAGAGGCAGGAAAGAAATGGGAAAAATACAAAGGGACAGCTGAGATATTTTTATGGATAATGAAACGGGAAGAATTTTTGATACCTATAATCCATATGAAATAATACCTATTTATGTGAAGCAAGTCATCAGAAAGTTTTCATTTCAGGTGATCCCAGTGATTTGCACTGAATTCCTATTAAGTTTTCTCCTTTCCACTGTTTATGCTTGTCTCAATTTATTTTGATTTTTGGAGTGATCAGTCAGTTGAGGACATTCCTAGACACGATCCCTGTGCTGCAGCTCTTAGTAGCCTCACGTAGGTTCATGGCCATCTCTGATTCACAGCCACACTGCTCAGATTTCCAGCCTGTCTTCAGTCCTGGTGCAGAAGGATCTCACTGCCCATTTCAGCAGAATCTTTACTATGCCATTTGAATTCTTACTTTAAATAACACCAATTTTAAAAATAAGTGTATTGAATATCGTGGTCAGAACCAAGGCACTAACATTGCTATTACTCGCTAAAGGCAATATAATGTGATCTGGTACATTTCCATTTACTTAACTATAGATCTTCATTCATAGTGCTAAATATAAATATCTCCTTATTTGCCAGGAACAGTTTTTTGAGTATATATTTTTATCTATCTGGAATCTGAATAAACAGGGAGAATATATATCATCTCTTCAAATTAAAAAAAAATCTCTTTTCACAAGCTACATTGATCGCATCATTTTCTACTGTTGGCAAAGGTACAGTGCCTAATGAGTAAAAATAAAACTGGTGACTGGTGTTGCTCTTCAAAAGGTATATAAATATATATACATATATTCATAGTCATATATTTATATATGTCACATTTGAGGGTGTTGTTTATTACAGCTTGGTAAATATTTTTAAAGATTTGTTTTAACGAAAGCTGTGTTTCTTCTAAAAAGAGAGGCTGTGGGGATAGTGTAACAGCTTAACATATGCAAATCAATAGCATTTATGAGCTGGAAAGAAAGAGGCTGGTGCAAAGTTGTACAGGACATATAATAAAAACATACAACTTTTGCCATTAAAATTGCCAGTGGATATCTAAGAGAAGCCATTATTTTTCTTACATCACACCTTCCTGGTACATCCACAAGAGAGTTCTACATCTACATGTGCACTCATGCTCTCATAGAAGAAGTCATACACAGAATTCTAAATTCCCAGAAGATATGAAGTGGAGGATAATTGTGCACAATCCCAAAAGATTTTTATAATGCACTTCTTTTTCAATATGGCTCTTAGTACATTATAAATACTTTGGGGCTATACAGAAATGTGGAGCCTATATGAAGTCTATCAAAATCACATCTATTTTGATAGATAAAAAATGCATCTATTTTGGTAGATTTTAAAGGTAAAGTGAAGTACCTCTATAAAGTAAAGGGAGATATATTTGAAGAACATAATCAGAATGTGTTCCACAAAACTATGAAAATACATAAAATCACCTTAAAACTTGTTCATTTTTTAATTCCAGAAAATACTTTTAGCCTGTGTACAAGAAAGACAAGTGTTACTTTAAATTTGCACATGGCATTCAAGGCAAGACTCACTATTTTTTTCTTGCATAATTGAAAGATTATTAGCCATATTGCTGACCCTGGGCACACTGGACATGGGCTTCCAAATCCATCCCTGAAGGAGCTGTGAGACTATTGTGGTGTTATCCTGTAAGACTAATGTAAGCTTTGGGGAATGCAATACTTCAAAAGTAATTTTTTAGCATTCTCAAATATCAGCTTGAAATAGTTCTCAAAGTATGGTTCCCAAACCAGCAGCATCAGCATCACCTGGGAACTTGTTAGAAATGCAAATCCTCAAGCTCCACCCAGACTTAATGAGTTGGAAACTCTGGGGATGGGGTCCAGAAATCTGTTGTTTAACAAGCCCTTCAGGTGATTCCACTGAAGTAAAGTAACAAAGAGATTCCTAATATATGCATCCATCTGTTTACTGCTTTAGACAGTTATTTTCAAACTTTGCTTCTTAGAATGCTAACATTCTGTCCCAGGATCCTCCAATGGGGAGTTATGAGAAGAATAGAAGGAATACCAGAACATCTGTTCTAAAAATACAGCTGAAGTTGCCTGCAGTACTTGCAGGTGCAAATGTGTAGCAGGTAGCTGTGATTACAAGTTCTGAATGCAGGAAAGAGAGTGGAACAGAAGGCCCAGAGAGAAAAGAAAAAGGAAATAAGAGGAAGAAGCAGAGAGAAAAGGAAAGGGATATCATTCAGTCAGCTATGAAACAATCCACAAAATATTACACAGCAATTAAAATGAATGAATGTACACTGTGGATATGCAT
>PVLC010035972.1:0-16032 GCA_004027655.1 Graphiurus murinus | reverse complement strand
ACCTTTCTATCCCAAATCTCCATCATCAGGGAACTGCAGGGGTGTCAGGGAAAGCTTTTTTTGAGAGGGGAAAAGGGGTACAGTGCAACAAAAGGTAGGAATTTCACAGGATTCTTCCTTTTCCAAGTCTTTATTGTCTCTGAGTCTCCATTCCCTCAGCATATCAAAGGAGTCCTCAGCCCCCTGGGGCCAGCATCTGCATTTTTTTTTGATGAACAGGTTACCTTGGTGAGGCATCTCAGAGGGCTTTCATTGGAATTTATAATACCATGAGAAAGGGATGTTGTTCTGAGTAGACTTAGAAACCAAAACACAATCATAGAAGTATGGAGAACATTTATTGCAATTGTGGCCAAGGCAGGTTATTTATTTGTTAACACTCCACACAAATACAACACTTCACACAACTTATGATACCTTAGGACAGAGAGAGAGAGAGAGAGACAGAGAAGATAGGATTAGTACAACCTAGAGAGCAGGTTGGAAAGTGGGTGCAGTTGGTTGTGTTGGGTTCTTGGTCTGGGTCACTTGTGAATCCAATCTGAGTCTTCATGCTGACCATAATTGGTGAGAATTTACCTCATTCAGAAGATTGGTGGGTGGTCTTGATCAGGACTGAAGGTGAGGAATTGCCTTGGCATTCACTAGCCAATCTGGCTGAGTCAGCATTTGACCTCATTATTGGTAGTAAGAATGGCAAGGCTCCATGGTGGATGAAGCTACAGGTGTTCCTTCTCAGGTGCCATGGTTATTCCAGTATTTGAGAGGTTAATCCCAGTACTTGGGAGGCTAAAACAGGAGTATCACAGGTTTGAGGACAACCTCAGCAATGTAGCGAGACTCCCAGCAATCTAGTGAGATCCTGTTTCAACACAGAAAAATAAGACAGTGTTATGGGGTACGGCGGGTCCCCCCAAATCCAGGTCCTTGGTATCGTGGTAAAAAGAATTTTAACACATACCAGTCAAAAACATCTGGCAGGGTTTATTTAGGGACTTAGGGGAAAACCGGGAGAAAGGGAATGAAAAGGGAAGGGGAGTGGAAAGGGAATAGGTCACCCAGACAAGTCCAAGGGCAGGTCCCAAGAGAGAAGAGAGCGAACAAAGGGAGGTGCAGAAAGATATAAGAGAGGGCGGGGTCCTTCTTTTCCCAGCCCCTCTCTCAGGTTTCAGGTGGGCGACAGGTGTGCTCCTCAGGTGGGGGCAGATCACAGAAAATTGGATCCTCCTCTTCTTAGGTTTTCAGGATGGATGCGAGCTTCAGGTGGGGGCAGGGTTTTTCCGGAGATTATCTTTGGCGGTGAATCTCAGGTGGGCAGGAAACAAGGAAAACTTCCAAGGGGTGGAGTTAGCTTAACCTCCCATTACCATCCTTCTACCTAACCTTTGCTTCCTAGTCTACCTCATCAAAAGGACTAGGAGTGTAGCTTGGAGGTAGAATACCCCTGGGTACGACTCCTAGTACCGTCCCCCCACATGTACATACAGCTGCAATGAAAATTAATACAGAAGTCCTTTCATGGATGTATGTCTTCATTTCTCTTGGGTAAATATCTAGAAATGTTATGGACAGATAAAAATAGTAGGTGCTTTTTGAAAGTCTACCAAACTTTTTCCCAAATAGTGAAATGGACATTTTCCTTACTGGGGTTCTTGTCTACAAGGTGTGAAGAATGACACTCACAGCAGAAAGGTGAGTAGGGAGTCTATTGTAAAGAGAGTGGGAAAAGGAAAAATAGGCAGAACACTTGTGCAGGCAGTGGGGACCCTGGTGTCCGGTAGATGCCTTGTGGAAGCTACTTGAGAGTAGCCCAAGCCACATGCTGTCAATTACAAATTTCTTTCTCCCGAAGTCCATGCAATCTGTTTGAAGAGAGGTGCTGGCTACCCCTAAGGGACTCGGTTGGCCTTGATGTCCAGCAGAGGCCTTCAAGTCACTACCCAAGTGTCACCTGGGCTGAGTGCTATCATTTACACATCGCTTTCTCTCAAAGCCAACACGACCTTTGAGAGAGAGAAAAGCTCCCCAAGGAGAGGGATCCCAGAGTGGGTAACCATTTAGAGTGGATGGTCTAGGGGTTTATATATGTCTCTGAGTCCTTTTTCAGTTGAGGGTTTCAGGCAGTTTTCTGGGATTTGTGTAGTGTCCTCCTTTGTCTCCTTCTCTCGGTTACTTCCTGGACTCTCTGGGAAATCTGGAATTGTTGATCAGCAGGAACACTTAAGTTCTGTGAAGTTCTGTTCACTCTTAGGAAACTTCTTATCTCATCATCACTTGACCTTTGGGAGGTCTGGTCTTTTCAGGAGTTTTGGGAGTTAGCATTTGTTGCCTCTCAGGAAATGAAGTTTCCCTCCTTCTGTCCCTTCCTCCTTCTCTCCCCTCCTCCCTCCCTGCCTCCTTCCTTCCTCTCTTTACCTCCCCCCTCCTTCCCTCTCTTCCCCTCCCTCCTTTCTTTCTCCTTTCCTTTCCTTTCTTTTTTTCCTTTCCCTCCCTCCCTCTATCCTTCTCTTCCTTCCCTTCTCTCCTTTTCTTCTTTCCCCTCCTTCTTTCCCTTCCTTTCCCTCCCTTCCTACCTCCCTCCCTTACTTCCTTTCTTGTACTACGGATTGGACCCAGGGCTGTTTTATCTTTCAGCTACACCCTCAACCCTGTTTTGTTTTTAATTTTGAAACAGGTTCTTACCAAGTCGCTGAGTTACTGAGGCTATTTTTGAACCTGTGATCCTCCTGTCTCAGCCTCCCAAGTAGTGGGATTATAGGCATGTGCCACTATGGTGAACCCCTATATCTGTATCTTTATGCCAAGACCATACTGTTTGGTTTATCAGAGCTTTATTATAAGTCGTGTGTGTGTGTGTGTGTGTGTGTGTGTGTGTGTGTGTGTTTGTGTGTGTTATTGGGGTTTGAACCCAGGATCATTTTACCTATTGAGGTACATCCCCAGCCCTATTGTATTTTTTATTTTGAAATAAGGTTTCACTAAGTTGTGGAGGGGATGTCTTTTTTAGAGTTGTTTTGGCTAGTTTCGGTTTTTTGTATTTCTATATGAAATTTGTAATAACCTTTTCAATGTTTATCCTTTTTTTTTTAAAGCTCATTGGTATTTTGATTGGATTTGCATGGACTTTATATGCCAGTTTAATGAGAGAACTATATTTAACAATATTGATTCTTCTGATCTGGTCAGTGATATGGTTTATCTTTTAAGTTTGCAGTTTCTGTTAGCAGTGTCTTGTGGTTTTCTGTGTATAGGTCTTTCGTATTTTTAAAAATCAGTTTTGTCTCTAAATATTACATATTATTTGGTGCTATTATAAATGGTATTTTTTCTACTCTGGTACTGAAGATGGAACCCAGAGGCATTCTACCTCCGACCTATGCCCCCAGCCCTATTTTATTTTTTAATTTTGAAACAAAATCTTGCTAAGTTGCTGACAGCCTCACTAAGTTGCTGAGGCTGTGATCTTCCTATCTCAGGGTCCCAAGTACTCAGATTACAGGCATGTGCCACCACACCCAGCAGTAAATGATATTTTAAAGTTTCTGATTGTTACTAGTGTATAAAAATACAGTATATTTTTGTATATTGTTGTCTTATCCAAAAACCTTGTTAAATTTACAAATTAGATCTAAAAGTGTGTGTGTTTTTTTTTTTAAGATTTGGTTGTATTTTCTGTATAGATGATCATGTTGTTTGCGCATCAAGACAACTTTATCTCTTTCTTTTTAATCTGGATTCTTTTTATTTCTTTTCCTCACCAGATAATGAGGCCAGAATCTCTACAATATTGATAAGAAGTAGGAATGGACATCATCTTGTTTCTTATTTAGGAGAGATGTATTCAGATCTTTACCATCAAGTATATATTAAATATAGGTGTTTTTTAAGATGCCTTTTATCAAGTTGAGAAAGCCCTTTGTATCTTAATTTGTAGAAAATTCTTATTAGGAACAGATACTGGATTTGTCAGATTCCTTTTTGTGTATTATGACAGAAATTCAGGTAATTTATTTGAAATTATTTTTATATTCTAATAAAGGTTTTTAGTGTTATAAATTTTCCCTAACTACTTTATGAGTATTCCTAAAATTTTGATATGACATCCCCCCAATTTTTCTCTCATTTCAAGAGTCCTCCTCCTCCTCCTTCTTTTTTTTGTTTTTGTTTTTGTTTTTGTTTTGGTGGTGCTGGAGATTGAACCCAAGGGTTTCTACCTCTGAGCTACTCCCCAAACTCCTTTTCTTTTTTTTTATTTGGAAACAGGGTCTTGCTAAGTTGCTCTAAGAGTCTTACTATATTGCTGAGGCTGGTTTTGAACCTGCAGTCCTGTTTTAGCATCCCAAGTACTGGGATTACAGGTGCCATATCCTGCTCAAAATATTTTCTATAGCCAGGAATGGTGGTACACACCTGTAATTGCAGGTTTGCAGCCAGCCTCAGCAACTTAGTGAGGTCCTGTTTCAAAATGAAAAATAAAACAGGGCCAGGGTGTAACTCAAAGGTAGAAAGCCCCAGGGTTCATTCCCCAGGACTCTCCCCTGCCCAATTTTTTTTTTCTACTTTTGATTTTTGCTTTGGTCTATGGGTTATTTATGTCATTTTATTTCCAGTTATTTAGAGATATTTTTTCCAAACATCTTTCTGTTACTGATTACTATCTTCCATTTTATTAAAAAAATACTTTATACAACTTGAATCCTTTCAGATTTATTGTTGCTTGTTTTATGACCCATGATATGGTCTATTTTGTAAGTAAATGTTTCATATGCACTTGAAAAGACTATGTCATTCGCTATTGGGTAGAGTAGTCTATAAATATCTATTAGGCCAAACTAATTTATAGTGTTGTTCAGGATGTCTGTTTTTTTATCTTATATTCTGTCTAAACTTGTTCGATCAATTATTGAGAGCGGGCAATGAAACTCCCAACTATATAGATCTGTCTACTTAGTTTTACCAGCTATTTTAAAACTTGTTATTAGCAGAATAGATGTTCAAGATTGTTATATTTTTTTCATTGCTTGTCCCTTTTGTCACTATGAAATGATCTCTTTTATTTCTGGTAACATTCTTTTCTCTGAAATGAACTTTGGTTTTAAAGTAGCTGCTATAGTTTGTATGTTTGTTTGTTTGTTTTTGGCTATTGTTAGCATGGTATATCTTTTCCCTTTTTCTATTTTTTTATATTAGCAGCATATAACTGAGTTGCTTTTTATCTAACCCGACAATTGCTACCTTTTAATTGGGGTGTTTAGACTATTTACCTTCGATGCAATTTATTGACATTTTCAGTTTAAGTTTGTCATCTTGCTACAGGTTGAGCATCCCTAATCCAAAATTTGAAATACTCCAAAATCTGAAACTTTTTGAGTACCCAGATGATGCTACAAATGGAAAATTTCAGTGTGCGTGGGGCGCATGCTTGTAATCCCAGCATTTGGGAGGCTGAGACCAGAGGATCCGGGTTCGCGGCCAGCCTCGGCTACCTAGTGAGGCATTCCGCAACTTAGTGAGACCCTGTTTCAAAATAAAGAGTAAAAAATGAGGCTGGGGGTGTAGCTCGGAGGTAGAATGCCCCTGAGTTCAATCCCCAATACCCCCCCCAAAAAAAAGGAAAATTTCACTCTTGAACTTATGTGATGGTTTGCAGTCAAAATGCAGGTGCCCTAAAAAATACTGTATAAAATTACCTTTTGGCTATGTGTTTAAGATATATATATGAAGCATAAATGAATTTTATGTTTTAAGCTTGATTTCCATCCTCAATATATCTCATTAATTATTCATAAAAATTTAAAAACTGAAAAAAAATCTAAAATCCAAAATACTTCTGTTCCCAGATATTTCAGATAAGGGATATTCAACTTGTATTCATTTTCTGTATCCTCTACTAGTGCTCATTATTCTTTTCTTCTTTTACTGCCTTATTTTATTTATTTATTTTTTGCAGTGCTGGGGATTGAACTCAGGGGTGTTCTACCTTTGAGCTATACCCAGCCCTATTTTTTATTCTTTATTTTGAAACTGGGTCTCACTAAGTTGCGGAGTGCCTCACTAGGTAGCTGAGGCTGGCCGCCAACCCAGATCCTCCAGTCTCAGCCTCCCAAATGCTGGGATTACAAGCGTGTGCCACCAGGCCTGGTCCGCCTTAAATTGATTTTTTAGTAGATATCTTTTATCTCCTTTGTTTATTATGACTTTTTCTTTTGTTATTTTAGGGATTATAATATACATTTTTAACTTAAAACAGTTTTACTAAATAACACCTTCAAGGAGCAAGAGTAGTAATGCTGGTAATTTGGATATGGCAATGAGAAGCTGTAAAATACTGCATAGAGATTGGTACTATTCATAGTTTTAGACACCCACTGGGGTCTTAAACATATCCTCTGTGGATAAGGGGAAACTAATATACAACTTTCATAGTTTAAGATTTTTGTTTGGTTATATATCTAAAGCTTAGCACAACGTTAGTAAATATATGTTGTTTTGGTATTGAATAGAGACAGAAATGAATGAGATAAAGTTCCTATTCCCATAGAGCTTTATGGCACATGGTAAGTGACTGATTGACATAATTGTTATTTTTATCTAATCTAGCATGGAACAGAGAAGTTATTTTATTTAAAGAGAATATTTAGTTAAGTTTATGAGTAAATCTGGTTTAGAAGATTTTTCTTAGCTAATGTCATTAACAGAGACAGACTTTTAAAGACAGAAGAGATTGAATGTATATGGTAATAGATACTATTTACTAAAAACTTACTGCCAATAATAGTGTCTTATTAAATTAGCATGCTGTAGTATGCAGATTTTCTAGCTAGAATAAATGACAAATTTTAAATCCTGTTTTTTAACCATTATAATGACCTCACTTACCTAGTAGGAAGTTAGTGAGATTATTATTTTTTATATGTGTGAATTTCTTTTTTAAAATTTATTGGTGAATTGTAATCATACATCTTGATAAGGCATAAGATAGTAGAGGCATACATGCACATATCACTCATTTAGCCCTTTCCCAATTCCCACACTATTCCCTCCCCCCTCCTTCTCGTGTTCAGCCTAATGATTGACTTTGATGTATTTGTAAATGTACATCATATGCATTCCTTCTTCCCCCCTCCCATCTCCCCCAGTTAGGTTATATTCTTTACTCATCTCAGAGTTCTTCTCTACATCTGGAGTCCCTCCTATGTTCCATTTTCTTCCAAGCTTCTGCATATTAGAGAGAACATCCAATTTTTCCCTTTTTGTGACTGACTAATCTTACTTAGCATAATATTCTCCAGTTCTACCGATTTGCCTGCAAATGACATAATTTTCTTCTTCTTTATGGTTCAGTAAAATTGCAATGTGTACATATCCCATAGTTTTATAATCAATCCATCTCTTGATGGACATCTTAGCTGGTTCTGTAGTTTGGCAATTTGAACTGTGGAGCTATAAACATAGATACACATGTATTAGTCTGGTAGTTTGGTTTCCATTCTTTTGGTTAGATACCCAGAAGTGGTATTGCTGGATCATATGGTAGGTTCATTCCCATTCGTCTGAGAATCCTCCATACTGTTTTCCAAAGTGGTTGCACTAATCTGCAATCCCACCAGCAATGTATTAGAGTTTCCACTTCTCTACACCCTCTTCAGCATTGGTTGTTGTTTGTGTTTTTAATGATTGCCATTCTAATTGGAGTTAGGTAAAATCTCTGGGTAGTTTTTATTTGCAATCTCAGATTACTAATGATATTGAACATTTTTTCATACACTATTGGCCATTTGTATTTCTTTTTTTGTGAAGTATCTGTTTAGTTCATTTGCCCATTTTTGTTTGCATTATATGTTTTCTTAGTGGTGAGTTTCTTGAGTTCTCTGTATATTATAGATATTCTAGGTATTAGTCCTCTGTTGGAGGAGTAGCTGGCAAAAATCTTCTTTTCTGGTGGCTCTCTGTTAAGATTTTTTTTTTTTTTTCCAGTACTGGGGATTGAACTCGGGCATTCTACCTCCGAGCTACACCCCCAGCCCTATTTTTTTATTCTTTATTTTGAAACCGAGTCTCACCAAGTTGCGGAGTGCCTCACTAGGTAGCTGAGGCTGGCCACGAACCCGGATCCTCCGGTCTCAGCCTCCCGAATGCTGGGATTACAAGCGTGCGCCACCATGCCCGGCTTCTGTTAAGATTCTTGATAGTTATCTTTGCTGCACAGAAGCTCTTCAGTTTAATGCAATCCCACATATTGATCTTCCTTTAAATTTCTTGTGCCTTTGGGGTCTTGTTGGGAAAGTTTTTACCTGTGCCTATGTGTTGAAGTGTTGGACCTATGCCCATGTCAAGTAGCTACAAGGTCTCTGATCTGATTTCTAGGTCTTTAATCCATCTTGAATTGACTCTTGTGCAGGTTGAGAAAGTGGGGTTTACTTCCACTTTTCTGAATTTGGTTAACCAGTTTTGCCAACACCATTTGTTGAGGAGGCTATCTTTTTTCTAGTGCATGTTGGTTTTTTTTTTTTTTGGCTCCTTTGTCAAGAATCAAATGGCTCTAACTGTGCAGATTTGTTTCTGAGACTTCTATTCTGCTCCATTGTTCTATGTATCTGTTTTTGTGCCAGTGCCATGCTGTTTTTATTACTGTGGCTTTGTAGTATTGTTCGAAGTCAGGTATTGTGATGCTTCCTGCATGTTTCTTTTGCTGAGAACTACTTTGGATATGGGTTTTTTTGTTGTTCCAAATGAATTTAAGGACTGATTTTTCTAGAATGACCGTGGTAATTTAATGGGTATCACATTGAGTCTGTAGATCACTTTTGGAAGAATGGCCATTTTGATGATTCTTTTTTCAGTGTTTTATAATTTTCCTTGAAGAGGTCTTTTACCTCCTTGGTTAGGTTTATTCTTAGTGTTTTATTTTTTGGAAGGGGATCATGAGTAGAAATGTTTCTGGGTTTCTTTTTCAGTGGATATATATTTGTCATACAGGAAAGCTTCTGATTTTTTAAGATTGATTTTGTATCCAGACAATTTGCTGAATTTGTTGATCAGTTCTATAAGCCTTTTAGTTTAGTTTTTTGGGTCTTCTATGTATAATATTATGTCTTTGCAAAAAGAGATTGTTTTAGTTCTTTTCCTATTTATATTCCTTTGATTTTTTTATTTTCTTCTCTTGCCTTGTTGCTCTGGCTAGCGACTCAAATACTATATTGAAAAGGAGTGATGATAGTGGACATCCTTGGTTGGAGAAGTCTGGAGTGATTCTTATTGGTTTGCCTCTGAGTCAATTGATCTTTTACTTTCTTTGCCTTTATGATTCTCTCCTGGACCTTTACATTAGTAGATTTGATTATGTGGCATGGTGAACTTCTTCCCTGATCTTGTCTAATGGAAGTTTTATATGTACATGTGTGTCAACTTTTAGAATATTATCTGATATTACTTCTTTGAAAAGATTCTTGATTCCTTTGGTTTCAGCTTCTTTTCCCTCTTCTATGCCTATTATTCTTAGATTAGCTCTTTTAAAATTGGCCCAGCATAAGAGGGACTCCAGAGGAAGAAGGAGAAACCTTAGGTGAGCAAAGAAGTTGACTTAACGGAAGGTGATGGGGGGAGGAGGGACACCCTAATGCACATGATGTACTTTCACAAACATATCAAAGTCAATCACTAAACTGAACCTGAAAAGGAGGGAGGGCAAGGGAATGGGGTGGGAATTGGGGAAGGGTTAAATGAGAATGTGTGCATGTATGCCTTTATCAGCTTGTACCTAACAAAGATGTATGATTACAATGCACCAATTAAAAAAATAAAATTAAAAAAAAAATTGGCCCAGATCTCTTCAATGTCCAATTCATGCTGTTGAATTGTTGTTGTTGTTTTTTCTCAATTATATACAGTGTGTTCATTTTTGGAGTGATCATCTTCTAAGAGTGAGATTCTATTTTCCATGTGGTCTAGTCTACTGTTTATATTTTGGATTGATGCCTTCACTCAATTATTGCATCCTTTACTTCCTTCAGAGCTTCTTTCTGATTCCTGTTCAGGGTGTCAGATTTGTTGTTTATTTGTTCCTTCATTTCTTTAGGCTCTCTCTAAATTCTTTTTGGAAATTCTTTATCATTTCTACTGTTAAAGATCTGAATTGTCCTTCTGGCAATCTCTGCAATTCTGTGTTGGCAGGTTCTGTTATTGTGGGGTTGTGGGAGCTCATTGCTTCCTTGCTATTCTTCTTTCTCATAATTTTAGGTTTCTTAAGTTTACATCTTTGTTGCTTTTGATATCTTTTTCTCACTCCACAGGTTTCCTATGTCTGTTTTTCTCTCTTTATAGTATCTTATTCTGGAGGTAGATATTTACCATTAGGTATGCCTTAAAATTAAATAGCCTCTACTATATGGATATTTTCAGCTCTCTGTTGTGTATTTATCACCCTTTGATACTGAGCTTGAAAACTGTCCCGTATCACCCCACCGTTGTTCTGCCTATAGATCATCAGTATTGGGTTGCAGTTACTCTGGGGCTCCTTCTGCTCCCTGTAATGCTGACATTGATGGGTTCCAGGTGTTAAGGTCCAGGGACCTGTCTGTCGCCTCTGTTATAGGGAGCCAGCTCAGAGGTATGAGCAGAATAGTTTGTGCCTTATGCGTTTTTAAACTTCAGTGTGTGGGCTTTTGGGTGGTTCCTTCTGTCAGCTGTGGTTAGTTTGTCCTTAGTGTCTGGCTTGTGAAAGGTATGAGGAAGAGAACAAACAAACACACATAAAACAAAACAAAACAAAACAAACTAAAATAACCAGAAAGAACCCTGCAAATATATGAGTACATAGCAGTCTTGGCCTCAGCAGCCTTCCTGGGTCTGTGTGGATACTTTCAGCTGTTTAAAGTCCACTTACTATACTTGGTTCTGGAGCATGTTCCAAGTGTTCTCATTTGCTCAGTAACCTATAGCAATGATGTCAGTTTACAGCCCCACTTTTTGGTCTTCTTCAATAATTGGGACCCTGGCCTGATGTCTCTCTCTGTGTAGGCACTGAGTGCCACTGGTGTCTCTCCCACTGCAGACCTGGGTCTCTGAGCTCTCTACAGGGCCTGTCCCTGTATTTCTCTCTGCCTATGCAGGTGGTGGGTGTCACTTATGCTGGACCTAGTGTAAGCGCGGGCCTGTACACTTTTAACAGATACTGTGTCTGAGTCTTTCTCTCTTTGCCTATGCAGGTGGCAGGTGGCAGGTGTCACTGGGTCCAGGCCCAGTGTAAACCTGGTGCTCTGCGTTCTCCACAGATAGGGCTGGATTGGTCTGATTTCTCCCCAGACACCACAACTGAATGTTCTGTGGCGATCTCCAGGGGCTCTGTAAGGGTGCTGTGCCCTGTGGACTGTAGGCCTCTCCTGCTCAAGTGGTCCTGGAGACTGTTTACTAATTCGTGCCTCTGCTGTGTGTGACAGCAGCCTCCTCCCCGACTTCCACAGGGGTGAACTGCAGTCTCAGACCTGATGAGTCTATCACTTGCTACGGGAGTCTCTGTGGCTGTACTGGGTGGTCTTCTGCTGGGGCAGCTAGTTCACTTATGTTCTTGTTGGGTCCTACTCTGGGTCTCTGGAGGATGAGGTGGGTTCAGCCGCTGTTCCTGCAGTTTATGGCTGGTTGTCTGGGGATTTGGGTCTCTGTTCAACGTGGAGTGAGGTGCAGATCGCTTACAATACTGATGAACTACAGCCACTGACTTCACATCAAGTCATTGGTTTCTTTGCTGGGGGTCTTTAGAGGCTACAGAGCTGACAGCCACAGCACAATCAGGCCAAGATGGCGCCACCATCGCCACCACTGTTCCCTAGGTGAGGAGTACAAGGCACCTTGCTGTTCTCTGTCTTCTGTCTTTGGTTCTGCCATGTTTCATTTTTTTGGTGCTTTGTTGATTTTTTCATTGCTTTTTTTCTCTTCTCAAGTTGCCTTCACGACAATTGAGTTCTGTGTCTCAGAGTGACTGAGATAGGCTGTTTCCCTGAATTGCTATCTTGCCATTATAGTAAGATTGTTAACAAGGAAGTAGACTTAAAATTGATGTACTAGCCGGGCATGGTGGCACATGCTTGTAATCCCAGCATTCGGGAGGCTGAGACCGTAGGATCCAGGTTTGCGGCCAGCCTCAGCTACCTAGTGAGGCACTCCACAACTTAGTGAGACTCGGTTTCAAAATAAAGAATAAAAAATAGGGCTGGGGGTGTAGCTCGGAGGTAGAATGCCCCTGAGTTCAATCCCCAGTACCGCAAAAAAAAAAAAAAGAAAAAAAAAAAAATTGATGTACTAGATAAAGCTCACTCAGCATAGGCACTATTATTTTTACTTTGGAAATTTTTATTTTCATTGCTTTACACAATTCCCTGTATCTTGTAATTGGAGAAAGTAATGAAGTAGCTTAGCTGATTAAGATGCACCTTAATATCCAATTTTAATATTGGATATACTGGTAGAAATAGTTTTAAGTATATATAAATTTTGTGTAGGTAATATGGAGGTTTGTTTTTGTCATAAGAATTTGTAAAACTATCTCTTTAGTTCCTAGCACATCTTAAGGCTCCATGAAGTTATGTTTTCTCCTAATTTCATAAAATTGAATAACAGTAATCTTTTGAGAGAAATAATGCCAGTAGAGATTGTTTGAGGATGGAGTTAGGAAAGAAATATGGCATTTGGGTCATTTTTATTTTTACCTGTTCAGGCATGTATCTGTCTATTTATGGCTGATTATTAGTATCTTTAAATTTTTTTTTTTTGAATAGTGATTGAATCTAGGATCATTCTACCTTTGAGTTACATCCCTAGCCCTGACCCTCTCTCCCCCTTTATAATTTTTATTTTGAGACAGGGTATCATTAAGTTGCCCAGGCTGGCCTTGAACTTGATCCTCCTGCCTCATCCTCTTAAGTAGCTGGGATTATGGGTGTGTGCCTCTGTGGCTTGCATCAATCTCTTAATATTAAATAAATATGTTGTATATTTAATGAAAAAAATGTTACATAGCAGTTGAAGTATTTTCAAATCTTGTTTTCCTAGCAGCAAGATTAGAAAAGTGATTTGCACTGGTATGCAAAACCTAAGAAATTAGACTTTCAAATTTGGGATTACAACTTTCATATCTTACTTAAATACATAGATACAAACATAGCCAGCATATTCTATCTCTCTGCATGGCATACTTGAAAAGCAGAAGCAGTTGCTTAACTGTGTGACTATCAAAATGGTCAACACAGATTGATGGGCTTGAGTGCAGTAGACAGTGGGTATGCAGATGGTGATGTCTGTACCATTTGACAGGAGAGGGCAGAGTCTTTAAAATGATTTCAGTGGAATGGTGTTGGTGTTGTTACAGTAAAGGGCATCCATTCAACCTCAGGTGCTATACAGATGGCAAAGCCAAGCTAATATAGAAAAATGAGAAACAAGTGACTATTTAATGTACAGAAATGCATTATCCGCATCACAAATAAATGATGGCATTACATGCAGGAAACCTAACCAGATGGCTGTACATTAAAACACATGACTCCTTGAGAGAATTAAGTACAGGCAATTTGCTCAGATTTTCTGCAAGCTTGCTGCATATCATATTAGGGCAGAGAGATTAAGTGCTTTATTTATTTTTGAGTGTTTAGATGAAGTTGGCAGTTATTTAAGTATAATCTGTTCTCCACAAGTATTTAAATTGTCTATTTTGGGGGATAAAATTTAGAAAGGATGGTTGGCTTTAAAAGGATGTAGGAGTAAGATTGTCTGTTGAACCTGTGGAAAATACAACTATTTTTGGCCCACACTTTTTTTTTTTTTTTTGTGGTACTGGGGATTGAACTTAGGGGCATTCTACCTCTGAGCTACAGCCTCAGCCCTACTTTTTATTCTTTATTTTGAAACAGGGTCTCACTAGGTTGCGGAGGGCCTCACTAAGCAGCTGAGGCTGGCGGCGAACCCAGATCCTCCGGTCTCAGCCTCCCAAATGCTGGGATTACAAGCATGCACCACCACGCCTGACTGGCCCACACTTTTGATTTTTATAGTTTTCCACTAGATAAAAGCTGAAAGAAGTTTCCTGAGGATTAGTATAATAAAAATATTTCTTTTTCTATAGTGGTTTTTAGTAAATCAAAATATCAGTCACATATGGAAATTTTAAAGTGGCAGAAGTTGAATGCTGCATGAAAATGGAACCATTTTTACTAGTAAAATATTATATATTTTTTTCAGCTTAAAGAAAGTGGTTATTGTACAGGTCATGAACCAGATTCCCTGGAATTCAGCACTGTGGGAGGATGGATATCTACTCGGGCATCAGGCATGAAGAAGAACATCTATGGCAATATTGAGGACCTGGTGAATTTTTTCTAATTATATAACAATTGATTAGTATATGGAGAGGATTATAAAGAGGTTAAAAACCTTTAAAACTTAAGAGTTGGATGTTAGATCTTCCAACAATATACCCCTTTTCATTATAGGAATGTTGAATATGTATAGTAGAAACAATTAGAATACACAATTGTGGTCATGACTTTAGAATGTCCTTTTCAAGTGACTAATATTTAAGCTTTGTAGGTGTTTTACAGTCTCATAGTTGCCAAATATACAAATATTATTTTATATGCCTTATGGAAACTTGGTCTTCTATTCTACCAAGATTTTAGTCCATTTTTAGGTGATCTCAACATTGCTCTTATATTGTTTCAGCAGATTTTATATTTATTTTTCTGAAAACAAATTCTATATATAATTAAAGAGCTTGATTGAAATTGTTCTATTAAGTAGTGATATAACCTGTAATGTTTAATGTGTATACTTTTTTTTAACTTATCTGGTACCAGTTTTCTGGGAATTAGTATGATAATAGTATAACTATGAATATCCCAGTTAAGTATTAGGTATCATTTGTTCCATTTTTATCTTTTCCACTTATTAGTTTTGTGACCATATGCAAATTGATCACCTTTCTGAATTTCAGTTTCCACTTCTGTAAAGTAGAATAATAATATTCGCAGTGTAGACATTATAAAGAGTAAAAGGCATGAAGCGAAAGCTCAGTAGTCTGTGGTACATAGTCGGTGCTTCATAAATGTTAGTTTGTGTATCTTCAATATTTTCAAAATAGTTTAAAAGAACTTTAATTTAATAAATCATTAAAGTGAGTTTCCTAACATCATTTCTGAACCTGCTTAGCTTTGTTTTTCAAATCTAAAATTTTGGCATTTTCATTAATATCAAAGTGAAATATATTGATTCTTTGTAGTTAACAACCAATAATTTTTCTTTTCTTTTCTTTTTTTTTTTTTGCGGTACTGGGGGTTGAACTCAGGGGCACTCTACCTCTGAGCTATACCCCCAGCCCTATTTTTTATTCTTTATTTTGAAACTGGGTCTTACTAAGTTGCAGAGTGCCTCATTAGGTAGCTGAGGCTAGCTGCGAACCCGGATCCTCCCATCTCAGCCTCCCAAATGCTGGGATTACAAGCATGCGCCACCATGCCCGGCTTAACACCCAGTAATTTAAGACTTTTGTCTATATTGTGAATTCTTTAAAAATGTCTACATTATCTTGTTTCTTTTCTTTTTTCTTCTTCCTTTTTTTTTTTTTTTGTGTGTGTGTATAGTTAGGGATTGAACTTAAAAGCCTCATACATGCTAAGCAAACACTCTGCTTCTGAGACACACCCCTACCAGTTTTTTATTTTCTTTTATTGAGGACATTTAAAAAATTACATTTTTATTTTTGCAATTAAAATGACCTAAATTTAGTTGCAGGGGAGAAGATTTGATCTTTTTTGCTCTTGGATTTCTAAGAAATTTATAAGAATAAGACCAAATTCTTGATACATTTAGTACTGTTAAAGCATGTAATTTACTATAATTATTTTTTTGGAGATTTTTTTTGGAGGGGTACTGGGGATTATACCCAGGGACATTCTACCTCTGAGCAATATCCAGCCCTATTTTATTTTTTAAATTTTGAAATAGGCTCTCACTAAGTTGCTGAGGGCCTCATTAAGTTGCTGA
>PVLC010035971.1:0-16034 GCA_004027655.1 Graphiurus murinus | reverse complement strand
TGACAATGAGAGATGAGAGGGAGGACCGGGTGCAGTGGCACACTGCTGTAATCCCAGGACTTGGAAGGCTGAGACAGGAGGGTCACAGGTTTGAAGCCAACCTCAGCAACTTAGCAAGACCCTGTTTCAAAATAAAAAATAAAATAGGGCTGTGGGTATAGCTTGGAGGTAGAATGTCCCTGGATTCAATCACCAGCACTACACACACACACACACACACACACACACACACACACACACACATACATACACACACACACACAAAGGTATGAGGAGAACTGGGTATGGTGGCTCAGATCTATAATTGGGAGGCTGAGACTGGAGGATTGCAGGTTAGAGGCCAGTCTCAGCAACCAAGTGAGGCCCTCAGCAATTTAGCAAGATCCTGTTTCAAAATAAAAAATAAGCCAGGCATGGTGGCACAGTTTTTAATCCCAGTACTTGGGAGGCTGAGACAGGAGGATCACAGCCTTAGCAACCTCATGAGGCCCTCTGCAATTTAGTGAAACCTTGTTTCAAAATTAAAAAAAATAAAATAAAATCAGGCTGGGAGTGTAGCTCGGAGGTAGTATGCCCCTGAGTTCAGTCCTCAGTACCACCAAAAACATAAATAAAAAATAAAAAGGGCTACAGGTGTAGTTCAGAGGTAGAATGCCCTCAGTTCAATCCCCAGCACCATAAAAACAAAAACAAGGATATGAGAGGGAGGGGAAATGAATTCCAGTCCCCTTTTCTCTTCAGTGAGTGTTCCAGGACTCTGCGTGACTGCCCCAAAGATATCCCGCGTGTCTCCCTGAAGCTATGTGGTGCATAGCCTCTTCTAGGTTTGCGTTCCCTCCTCTCCTGCCTCAGCTGCCTCCCCTCTCCCCTCCTCCTTCTTCCTGCCCTCTCGCTGTCCTGGAACTGTGCCTCTCAAAACCATGTGCACTTAAACTTTCCCTCATGCTCTGTTTTTTAGGAGACCTGGCCTTAAAAAGACACTAACGAGCCAGGAGTGATGGCACACACCTGTGATCCCAGTATTTGGGAGGCTGAGACAGGAGAATCACAGGTTCAAAGCCAGCCTCAGCAATGCAGCTAGACCCTCAGCAACTTAGCAATACCTTATTTCAAGATGAAAAATAAAATAAAGTAAAAAGATCTGGGTACATAGCTCAGAGGTAGAATGCCCCTGAGTTCAATCCCTAGTATTAAAAAAAAAAAAAAAAAGTAAGGATGTAGATCCCTTCCAGTTTTATGAGCTATCACAGCCCTTATTGTTTTTTTTTAATACTTTTATTGGTGTATGGTAATTATATATTATAGTAAGGTTCAAAATGAACCATTCATACATGCAAACGACACATGGTAGTGGTACCCTCACACACAGACATAACATCGTCTGAGCAGTTTCCTTTTCTCCCTCCCCACCTCCCTTGCCCAGTCTCTTTCCTCTACTCTACTGGTCCCTTTCTTCATTTATCTGAAGTCCCTTTGTTTCTTATTTTCTCTCCTGCTTCTTTATGTGAGAGAGAACATATGACCTTTGACTTCCTTTTCTTTTTTTTTTTTTTTTGTTCTGGGAATTGAACCCAGTGGCATTCTATCTCTGAGCTACACCCTCCTTTTTTTTTTTTTTGAAACAAGGTCTCACTAAGTTGCTGAGGCTGTCCTTGAACCTGCAACCCCCGTGTCTCAGCCTCCCGAGTACTGGAATCACAGACATTTGTCACTGTGCCCTGCTCAAGCCTTGACTGTTGAGGCTGGCTGATCTTACTCAGCATAACATTCTCTCTAGTTCCATCCATTTTCCTGCAAGTGACATAATTTCGTTTCAACTTTATATTCTGCATATACTCATATGGCGGTGTACATATGCCACACAGCTGTGTCCTTACTTACACTGTACGACCTGGTTGCTATATTTATGGGTCTTGATATTATTTTCCAATGAAATGGTTAACTATTCACGAGTGAAGGCCACATTCTGCACAGGTATGCTTATATTAAAGAAGAGGACATGCTTCGTTAACAAATAGTAAAATAGTTCAATAACTTCATTTATAGAAATAAGAATAATATGGAAGTCCTAAAGTTTGGATTCCCATTTTAATAAGCTTGGGTAAGAAATGTCTTGGTCCCCTTCCCTCCAGTGACATTGTGAAGCTGTCACTGAAGTCTGGGTTCAGAGCTCGGGTCTACCGTGGACTGTTGTGTGTCCTGACATCACTTACCCAGACGCCCAGTCTTAGTTCCCTACTATGCTGACATCTGTAAAAATGGCTCTTGCAAATAAGCACTCCAAAACCAAAACAATAACGACAACAAAAAGCAACCAACTAATTTCCTCTGCAGTTGCTCTTATGCTTGGTACAATCAAAGCTTCATAGACACTGTCTCAGCCACACTTTGACCACTCATAATTGAACAGTCCTTGTAAATCTGCAGCCCGGCCCTCTCCTGTCCAGGTCTGGGTACTCACTGGCTTACAGGCAACATGTCCGACCCAGCCCGGTCCCCCCTTTCTGAGCCTTAGTCACCAAGGCAAATGCCAAAGGAGACCAACACTCTCAGCACACGTGCAGCTCCAAGGTCAGGGTGAGTTTGGAAGAATTTCTCTTAGGACACTGGACGTCACTTTGCAGAAGTCGAAGTTCACTGAGGTTCTATTCTTCCCTAACACGAATAGCGAACACTGCAATGTGGCTTGCGTGGGAAACGTTTGCGTCCCACAGTCAGGTCATGGAGCCTGACTTTGTATCTCTCCACAACTGTATCAGGATTTGGGGACACACAGTGGCATAGCAACATTTTTTGTCATTGTTAACTTCAATGAGAAGCCCGTGACTTTAATTTCTTGCACCAAACACCATCGGTTCTTCTCCTTTGGTAGCACTTCAATTTTGCCTCCAGTGTAAAATCTCTTCTTGTTTGCATCCTTTATCCCAGAGTCTGTTATTATCCACCTGCATTACACCTTATGATACTGACTTGACACAGAATCCTCTCGCTATCAATAAAAGGGAAGCTCGATCAATCTAGCCAGATAGTTTCTACCTATTCCCCATATCCCAGTGATAACATATATGTAAACTGCTGGCTTGCTTCTGCTCTGGGGTTCCCCAGGCCATCGACACTCAAAAGGAAACTGAAAGGAGCAAATAGCAAGATGTCTGTAGACAAAATCCTCAGGCTAGGAGTTCAGAGCTTTGGCTTCCATCCCTGCTCTGTGAGCAAATAAATATGGACCTTAGACAGATGGATGAATTGTTTTCCTATAAAATGAATCAATGATGGCCAGGCATGGTGATGCACACTTGTAATCCCAGTACTTGGGAGGCTGAGACAGGAGGATCACAGGTTGGTGGCCAGTCCCAGTTACTTAATGAGGCCCTCTGCAACTTATTGAGACCTTGTTTCAAAATAAAGAATAAAAAATAGTGCTTGGGGGTGTAGTTCAGAGGTAGAATGCTCCTGAGTTCAATCCTAGTACTGAAAAAAAAAAATGAACCAATGAGTCAGCAGTGGTAACCCTAGTACTTGGGAGGCTGAAACAGGAGGACCACAGGTTTGAGGACAACCTCAGTGATTTTGCGAAATTTTCAGCAACCTTGAGAGAACCTGTTTGTTTGTACAAAACAAAAAATTAAACAAGGCAGGCTAGGGGTGCAGTTCAGAGGTAGAATGACCCTGGGTTCAATTCCCATTACCAGAAAAAAAAAAAAAGAAGCAATGGCTGGATACAACTTGAAAGGTCATGGGGCAGCACCCCCTCCCCCATGCCCAGAAGAGAAAAATGTGCAAGGGAAGCTAGACTGGAGCTGCCCACTTCATGGCTGGAGAAAAAGGCTTTGTCAGCAAAGCAAAACTCATGCTAAAGAATTGCTTTTAATGAAATACTTCCTTCTATAATCTTTGGTAAATATTATTTCAGAGAAAACCCCCAAGATATAAAAGCATGTCTAAATGATGCTACTGGGTGTTCCCATTGTTACCCTGTGTACCCATTGTTACCGTGAGTATCCAGTTACCATGTGCATACTGTTGTGCTGCTGTTTACTATGCACGGCCTACCTTTGGTAGCAGCAATTGCTTCTGGGAACCATCCTGGGAAACTGGGTAGAAGTTGGGACCAGAGAGGGAGGCAGAAGCTGGTGAGGCAGATGCGGAAGGCCAGCACTAAAACTTTCTGTGTTCTTGCTTGCTGCTTACACCCAAAGGAGGAACCTGGAGTTTCGGTGAGAAAATCAGATTAATTTCCTTATTCTCTCTTTCTTTATCAAGTAGCTTAATTAAAACAGAAACAATTGGTGCTTTGTTGCTGACTGGCCCTGGGAAGGACTCACAGATAAGTCCACACAGGGAAGTTGCAAAAGGTCTTGGGAGCCTTCCTGGCCCTGAGTAGTAAGTGACCTCTCAGATTTCTGACCTAGTGGGACCAAAACTTTAGCAAGACCTGAATTTCCAACTAGAAGAAATGCCTAGACAAAAAGAAGAGATGTGTGTGTGTGTGTGTGTGTGTGTGTGTGTGTGTGTGTTATGCCATTTCCTTTTCACACAAACCTAAAACTAGGCAGAAGACTCTCAATTGCCACTTTGAAACCTCCATCCACTACCATGGACAGTGAACCGTGGCCATTGAGGCCCTTTGAGGAAGCAGGGTTGACCTGGAAGTCCACTCTGTTCTCCAAGCCTTCAGTTCTACCCATTAATTCTCTTTTTGCTAGAAATATTCTGCCAGGCGCCATGGTACACACCTGTAATTCCAATACTTGAGAGGCTGAGACACGAGAATGGAAGGCTCAAGGACCGCCTCAGCAATTTAGCAAGATCCTAGTAACGTGGCAAGAGCCTGATTCAGAAACTAAAACACAAGACCTTTATCAACATAGCAATTCTCTGTTTCAAAACAAAAAATTAAAAGTGTTGGGGGTGCCGCTCAGAGGTAGACTCCCCCTGGGTTCAATCCCCAGCACCAAATATATATCCAAATGGATACCCATCCTTTTCATCTCCCTTAATGACTTGGAAGGATGCTAATTAAACCCAAATAGTCAATCATATTTGGATTTATACATGGACCACTATGGAGATGTGTTCCAATAAAATGTTGTCTAAAATTCTACATTCATTCATTAATTTTTAAAAATGACAATGGTCAACATTTGTAGAGCAATTCCATATACTTTTTAATTTCCACATCATTGCTGGACCAGCTCAGGACCCTCCCTGTAGAGCCACACAAGAGACCACTCTGCACCGGGCTGAGTATTCATTGATGCCAGTTTCCAGTCGGCCTCCCTGATATGGTCACCAGAATTCCCAGGATCTCATGAAGTCGGTTATCGCCTTCTGGGCCCCAGAGAGCCTGCTCTTAACACCGCTAGTTCTGTATTACGTGGTGAAGCAGATGTCTCAGAATTGGTCATGTACTCAGAAATTATCCCAGCACTGAAAATAAATGGAGCACACACTCTCTTCTTATGGGGAGAGCTATGAGTCAACATCAGCAAAGAATTCCCACGTGGAGGTAATATGGAAAGAAATTGATAATCCAAGTGCCAGCTGTTGTTTCTGTACCGAGGGCCTCCGCACAGCCGAGCAGGACATAATTCTCTCTATTCTTCACATTCTATTTACACACCTTCCCCTCCCCAGAGAGAGCCAAGCACACACCAGGCAAAGTGGTGCACACCTGTAATCCCAGCACTTGGGAGGCTGAGACAGGAGGATCACACATTCGAAGACAGTTTCAGCTAGTAGTGAGACTGTCATCAACCTAGTGAGACCCTGTTTCAAAATAAAGATAAAAGATAGGGCTGGGGGTATAGCTCAGAGGTAGAATGCCTCTGAGTTCAATCCCCAGTACCAAGAAAGAAGGAAGGAAGAAAGGAAGGAAGGAAGGAAGGAAGGAAGGAAGGAAGGGAGAAAGGAAGGAAGGAAGGAAGGAAAGAAAAGCAGGCATGCTTGGGGTGTAGCTCAGAGGTAGAATGCCCCTGGATTCAACCCCCAGTGCCAAAATATAATAGAGCCAAGCACAAACCCTAGTGAGCATGTGCACCGCTTACTATAAAAATGCTTGAAAGGTGGCCGCTTGGTGTTTTTCCTCTCTGGCCCAGACGTTGGAACTGGCTAGGTTATTATGATCATCGTTTTCTTACGCATTGGAGATTAAGTTGACATGCAAAAAGCCAGCTTCCGGGCAAAAGGTAAGATTACAAGGAAATGCATAACCAAAACAGGCTTTCTGGAAACAGATGGGGATATAAATTAATGCAAAGCACTGTCTACAAATTCCAAAATGGCGTGTGCTTTCTTTCAGCTGGGACTAGATGAGAGCTATGTGCTGGCCCCTTCCCCTACTTGTGTCCCTCCAGGGCCCAACCTGGGTTTTGCCCAGAGTGCTCCCCATAACGCCTCCACTCTCCCTTAACCAGTCCACTCTCTTCTGGGCACCTTCCACCCGGCTGCCCATGGGAATTGGGACTGAGCAATCTGTACTTCCAATCGTGTTGAAGCCATGCAAAAACAAAATCCTCCACGCCCTCCAGAAAATATTGGCTTTCACGTTGAGTTACAGCACAGAAATGCTCTATCAATAAAAGATCAAATTGCTGTAACTGTCAGTGTGATCGCACCAGGGACAAACCGAGGCACTGACTGAATCCCCTTCAGGCCCCACCCCAGTGCTCAGTGACATGGCGGACCTCCTTCAGAAGCTTTGCTCAGGGGAACAGAGGTACCGGCTGATCCCTCCATGGGAAGCATCTCTTCAGGGCTGGGCAGCCGCCCATTATGTTCAGCAAATTCCTGGTGGGCTGCCCCCATGCTCTGTCTCTGGTTACTTTACAAATTGCAAGGCAAATCCAAGAACAGCAGAGCTCAGAAGATGAGGCTCCAGGTCACCCCTGTGATCCCCAGAAAGCCTGTTTAATGGCACAGGCAACGGGCTTGGACTAGACGGTCTCTAAAGCTTGGGCTGGGAAGCCCTCATCTGCCTTCCATAAAGCACTCCAATGCCAGTGCAGTCAGGACTTGCTGCCCAAAGCTGGAATACCAAGGTGGACAAGGTTTGGGGAAGGGAGGTGATTATCCTGTCTCAGCTACACTCAAACCATCAGCTCTACTTCTGGTCTTCTCAGGAGGGGGTGAGCAATTTGCCCCTAGAAACTTCCTTTCTTCTTTGTGTGTGTGATATTGGGGACTGATTGAACCCAGGGGCATTCTATCTCTGAGCTTCACTCCCAGCCCTATTTTATTTATTATTTTGCCACAGGGTCTCACTAAGTTGCTGAGGCTCTCTGTGAACCTGCTATCCTCCTGTCTCAGCCTCCCAAGTACTGGGATTATAGGCGTGCGCCACTATGCCCAGCCTCCTTGCTTCTCTTAAACTGAGCCTGTGCCTGGTGACCCATCTCAGGCTGCAACTCGTGGCTTCACAGGTGAACAGCTCTGCACGTCCTTGGTGCATGGGTCTCAGCTCGGAACTTCCCCTTCTCACTTTCTCTCATGACCACTGCCTCAAACCATCACCACCACAGACCTGCTCTTAGCAAACATCCCCAGGTCTCCCCATGGGCGCTCCACTGTGTTTAAAAGGAATAGTTTTATCCATTTCAAATGGAAGTTGTAAACTGGAACACTATTGCTATTGGCTATATACACTTTACACACACACACACACACACACACACACACACACACACACACACACCACTCAAAACTACTTGGATTCTTTTACCAAGAGCAGGTGCAAGTTGTATTAGGCCTCATCTGAAGTCTTTTTTTTTTTTCTCTTTGTATTGGGGATTAAACTCAAGGGCATTCTACCTCTAAGCTACATCCCCAGCCCTTTTTAAATTTTATTTTGAAACAAGGTCTTGCTAAACTGCTGAGGGTCTCACTAAATTGCTGAGACTGGCCTTGAACCTGTGATCCTCCTGTCTCAGCCTCCCAAGTACTGGGATTACAGGTGTGTGGCACCATGTTAGGGGTCATTTGAAATAGGCCAGAGAGCCCTGAAGAGATCCAAGGAGCCCTGAGGCTGAAGCTACATTGGCTTCCTGACAAATCCACTTCTGCCTTTACCTTGGGGACTGAATCCCAGAGGGAGATCCGGGGCTCCTCTGCAGCGAGATGACCTCTCCCTCATGGTGACTGCACACTGCTGACAGCATTGTATGAAGGGCCCGAGCATGGGAGTCAGAAAGACCCGGGTTCAAATACCATCTCTGTCTCTTTCCTTGCTTTGTGATTGAGCACAAACTCGCCTCGCTACTCTTCAGCTTCCCTCTCTGAATAAAAGCAGATGTGGATCACTTTCGAGTGTCATGAGGACTGCACAGCACTGTGGCCTGGATCCTGATGCCCTCAAAGGTCCATGTGTTGAAGGCTTGGTCCACAGCTCAAGGCCCTACTGGGAGGTGGTGAGGTCACTGGGGGAGGGCCCTGGAAGGGAAATTAGAATCCCAGCCCCTCCTGTCTCGCGCTTCTCCAGCACATGAGGCAAGCGGCTTCCTCTGCTACATGCTCCACAGACCCAAGGCAAATGGGGCCAAGGGACCAAGGGCTGGAGCCTTGAAAACCATGAGCCAAAGTAAACCTTTCCTCCTTCAACATTGATGATCTCTGGTATTTTGTCCCAGTGAAGGCAAACTAATACACAAAAATGTGATGTTTTACTTAACGCTTGTGCAAGTATTGAGCAGGGTGTGATGAGGCACACCTGTAATCCCAGTACTTGGGAGCCTGAGACAGGAGAATCACATGTTCAAGGCCAGCCTCAGCAACTTAGCAAGACCCTGTCTCAAAATAAAAAATAAAATAGGGCTGAGGCTGTAGCTTGGAGGCAGAATGGCCTTGGGTTCAATCCCCAGCACCACGAATAAAAATAAATAAAATAAAAGTGATAAATCTCATTGACTCAGTGAGTGAAGGATATGAAAGACTCTCATTCAACAATTTCATTAGAATTTGGTGCATGTGATTTAAATCTGCATTATACAAAGGTAAGCTCATTATGAACTCTCCAAACATTAATAAGCAGATTACGCAAGCATATATTCAAGGAAGTATACATAAATAAAAACAAGGACCCCACTTACCATAAACCAGTGGCTCACAATTTTTTTCCTACTTCAATATACCGAAGGATACAACACACACCAGTTGGCAACGATGACTTTATACAGCAACAACAGAAAAGGAGCATATAATTTGCAAAGCTCCTGGGTAATTTTTTTTGCCTTCCTATGATACGTGTTCCCCTCCAACATATAGCACAACCCCGACCCCAGTCCCAGTTGAGAACCACACTTGTACAATAATTAAGACAAAATACTGAATTTATTCAGTTGATCTCACCAGTTGCATTGGACAAAAATGTTGGGTTTCATTTGCATATGGTAAAAACACACTTTAGCAATACTTACATACTTTACAATGCTCAAAATACATGTACAAAAGATTCATTAAGGCATTTGATATCAAACATACACAGTATGCTATTGTAATATACAAATGCTTTAAAGAAAATAGTCATAATTACAAAAGTCACCTCACCAAGAATTTACAAAAGTCTCCATTTTCTTAAAGGTCACATTTCTCATCCCAAAGGATGTACAGAAATTATGTGGTTGACACAGTTTTATCCACATTCAAAACATCATGTTTTAAATGTTTTAAGCATAGCATGTACAGTACAAAGTGTTTCCATAGGAATATAACAGAAGCTCACTAGTGACCAGCTGACGGATGGCTCCTGATTAATCGGCCATTTGTGAGACACTAGGTAGGCTTGTTGCTACAATATTAAAGTTTTTCTATTCAAACAAAATATATTTAATTTATACCCAGAATCTACCAACAAAGGCTCATAGAGTTATCCTATAATATACACCAATATACACAAAACAATTATTCTGAGTTAAGTGAAGAGCCCACATTTAAATGAGAACCAAGAATGGTAATTTTAGGCTAATATCCTTGTGATTGATAACTTTTGAAATTTTCTTGTAAAATGCGCAGTGACTGGTGTGGGCCACCAGGAACGGCCCTTCTCCGGAGCCTTCACTTCTGCAGGTCCCTCCGCTGACGACGGAGGACTTGGAGAACTGGTGCACACCTTTCACTACTCAGAGCCACCGTGGAGTCTGCAAAGCCGAAATTCAGCAGATAAATGCTGTCTCCGAGTAGAGCAACCGGGGCCCCCCATCAGCCATACTCCAGGGTGGGCGGACCCCGTACAAGATTGAAATAGCCTGCCAGGGCTCCCAGGTCTATGTATAGAGATCGCTGTCTTTTAAGCATCTCAGATTCCTCCGTGCTTCCAGTGCATGAAGAATCTAAACGGGAAACATTGAAAAAACAATATTAAATGACGAGGGGATATGCAAAATAATGCATACATATTCTTTCGGCGAAGAAGTAATCCTTTGGTGCCCAAGGAAAGCGTCCAGGCTCTGGTTTAATTACAGACAGGCCTCTGATCACACGGCGGGGTAGTGTATGAAACTTGACACAGACACAGGAGCTCAAACAGGAGTCAATGGCGACAGGAATTTCGTTAAAAATCCTGGCATAGCCGGGCATGGTGGCGCACGCTTGTAATCCCAGCATTCGGGAGGCTGAGACCGGAGGATCCGGGTTCATGGCCAGCCTCAGCTACCTAGTGAGGCACTCCACAACTTAGTGAGACCTGGTTTCAAAATAAAAAATAAAAAATAGGGCTGGGGGTATAGCTCGGAGGTAGAATGCCCCTGAGCTCAATCCCCAGCACAAAAAAAAAAAAAAAAATCCTGGCATATTTTCCCACAGCCCAGATGGTTTCTTTAAATACAGAAGAATTGGACAAGAGGTAGTGGAACAGAAACAAGTGTTCCAGGTTTCTCATCCAGGTTTGGCCCTAAGTGGATTCAGAATGCTCGGGATTAATAAGGGCAGAAACCCCTTAACAAGCACATCTGCGCTTGCGCGGGGAACACAAACCGATTTCCCTACATGGGAATGATTCACAGCTGGCGAGGGGGTTTCACGGAGAGGAAGACAGAAGTGTGAGTGGACTTGGAGCGAGTATTTTAGCTGTGCAGAGCAAAGCAGTGTGGCAGGGCTTCCACCAAGGCCTGGAGGGTCTCCCCGTAATTGAATTAACCAAAACTCCATATTGTACCAAAACGGCAAAGCCACATGATATTCTCTGTTGTAATAAAGCAAGTCAGAGGCAATTTTCAATGACCCACACTTGCACTGAAGACTTGTTTTAATTTGGTGGTAAATTAGCAAATTTTTAAACATTTGTTTTCTGGTTTTTTTTTTTTTTAGGGGTTCTCTACCACTAAGCTTCACTGCAGCCATTTTTTATTTTTTTATTTTGAAACAGGGTCTCAGTTGCTGAGAGCCTTGCTAAGTCGCTGAGGCTGGCCTCGAACCTACGATCCTCCTGTCTCAGCCTCCCAAGTACCGAGATTACAGGTGTGTGCCATCATGCCTGGCTCTGTTGATGTTTTTCCTGAATTTCTCAGGCATCATATGGTACTCAAGAAGTCACTGTTTTTGTTTTTTATTTGTTTGGGGGTGTTTGTTTTGCTTTGGGTGTTTGTTTTGTTTTGTTTTAGAGACAGGGGTTCACCACGTCACCCAAGCTGTTCTTGAACTCCTGGGCCCAAGTGATCCTCCGGCCTCCACCTCTTGAACAGCTGGGACTACAGGCACCCACCATTGCACCAGCTCCTCTTTCCCTTGTCTTTTGTCCTGCATGCGCATGAGCTACATCAGCGGTCCACTGTGGACAGGGCAAGTGGAACATGAGAACCTTACACCCAGCAGGGCACCTACCAGCGATGTTCTCCGGAAGCTCCAGCTCCTTCCTGCTCAGCAGTCGCTTCCGCTCCAGGAGCGCGGAGTCCAGGCTCTGGCAGCGCGGCTGGTCCTCCGGGGGTGGGTTCAGGGCTTCGTGTTTCAGCAGGTCTGCCGCGCGGGGCCGGTGGTGGGGGTTCCGCTCCAGCGCGGCTTCTATTAGCTCCCTCATGCCGCGGCTGCAGTCTTCAGCGATGTCTTCTAAGGGCGGCGCTTGCTTGTGGATCTACCAACAAAAGCAGCTCTCAGCATCAACGGCACAGAAGAAGACCCTCAGCAGGAAAGGTGGCCCACACCTGGAGTTAATTTGCTGCCCACCACATGAGGTACAAATACAGTTCAACCCCAGAAAGGGCTTCCCTTTGTTGGAACAGAATCCCCATAAAGGACCCCAACATGGCACAATTCTGGCCTCTCTTCTGGGCATCAGCTGGCGGTGCCTTCTGGTGCCCAGGAACCAGCCAGCCTATCATCCCTGGCCGGCTCCAATTTCTTCCCCTTCGTCCCACCCTATGAAGCCTCGTACCTGGTCCTGCAAGACCGCCCCCTACCCTACCTATAAAAATTGGTTGTTCTCCGAATAATAAACTTTCTCTCCCTCTCTCACTCCGCTCCTCCAGTCTCCGACGGGATTCCTGGGTTAACCCTCACACCCTTGAACTTCCTAGGGACACTGAGTTAAGCCTGTCTTTTGGTTTAATGATGAAAAGGGTGTATGCTAGATTTAAGTTAGCAGTGACAGATCCATGGGTGGTCTGAAGGTCACTGTGAACCCAGGGGTCTTCTACCTCCAAGCCACACCCCCAGCCCTTTTTTTTTTTTTTTTTAAACAGGGTCTTACAAAGTTGCTAAAGCTGGCCTCGAACCTGCCATCCTCCGTTAGCAGCCTCCCAAGTACAGGGATTACAGGTGTGCGCCACTACACCCAGAACACGTTTGCTTTTTAATTCCTCAACAATAAAATGGGAGTTTCATGTTCCACTATAAGCTAGGCTGCATGGAGATCAATAATCTTTAAATTGTTCAGAGAACATATACAACTTCCTTGGCTGATAGATTTGTAGCATTCTGATGCTACAGCGTGGCATTTTGTTAAATTACAGTGGAATGGCACGTCATGTAGGCACCAGGGGCAACCCTGCCATCTGTGCAAGACGGGAGCATCCTTCCGAACAGGAAGACTCTGCAGCTGCCTTTCCGGGTAGGGTCACCATATCACCACCATTCCCACCCTTCAGGGGTGGGTGGTAGAGGAGGTAGTGCAGCCCTCCCCCCGCCCCCGTCCCCCACTCACTATATACAGGTAGGAGGGGTACGCTGAGCGAGGGTAGCGCTTCACCCAGGGCGGGGTGCCCGTCTGCATGTGGATCAGCGTGGCCCCCAGGCTGTAGATGTCGGCCTTCGTGGAATGGCCCCTGCACAGGATCACCTCTGGGCTCATGTAGATCTGAAAAAGACGTGGGGAATGTCAGCCTAGCTCCCCTTGTTGGTCTGCGTTTGCATTTCCCCAATCCAGTCCTGGAAATTGGCTCATCCGCCTTATCATATTATTACATGCCTCATCCCTTCAAGAAGAGCCTGTTGCTGTGTTCCCTGAGCTAAGGAGAACACTGGCCACACTCTCTGGGAGCCAGGAGTGTCCCTGCAATGTGACAAAGAACATCTGTCCACAGACTGGCACGAGGCCCATCCGGCAGCAGGGGCCTGCAAACAAGAACCATCCTGGGACGCCCCAATCAGAGTTCTACAAGCACCAACTGGGTAGTTAATTTTTCTATTAAAACACCAATTCCTTTCCTATTTAAATGACGCTACAAATGTACTTTTCCATCTGTTTGTCATTTAATTGCCACACCTCTAAATTATCTGCCTTTTAAGGTGTCAAGGAACCTCCAGAGTCTTAACACCAATTGCTTAGAGGGGAAGAACTTAAAAAATAGGTGTAACGCTGCAAAAGTGATCCTAACAAGTCATTTTTATAAATTGTCTTTTTCTATGTACCACAGAAGCCTAGAGACTAAATATTAAATGTCTACCATATTAACAGTGTGTAGGTTCTATTTGGTTTCATGAGTCAATGCTGGATAAATTGGGCTAGTTTTATAAATAATTTCTCTAAGAAGTGTTTATTTCTAAACTTGAAAAGAGATAAAAAGATACCAATAATCTGCATGTATGGCTAGTTATAGTTAATATTTTAATTACCGACATAGAACATCTCTAATCTGCAAATCCCAAATTTAAAATGCTCCAAAATCAGAAGCTTTTTGAGCCCTGACAAGATGCCACAGGTGGAAAATGACACTTGGACACGTGTGGTACCCAGAGCACGGTGACACATGCCTGGAACCCTGGCCACTGCAGGCTGGGGCAGGAGGGTCACTTGGGCCAAGTTGAAAGCTGACTCAAAACAAAAACACAAGTACATTAAAAAAATACTGGATTAAGTTGCTTTCAGGCTCTGTGTATAAAGTGCACATGAAACATAAAGGAATTTTATGTTTAGCTTTAGGTCTCATCCCAAAAGATACCTCATTGTGTTTATGCAAATATTGCAAAATCTGTAGAAAATCAGAAGTCTGAAACACTTCTGGTATCAAGGTAAGGGATAATCAACCTGCATTTTGTTTTACAAAGTTTTGATGTTATCTGTCATGTGAATATGGAGAAAGGGATTTGTGTTTCAGGAAAATGTTTCTGAATAAATAAGTAGAACACTAGCTTATAAAAATTGGGGAAACTGCCCAGTTTCCCCCTCCAAACCCTGCTGGGCTCCTTCCTACAATGTACTTCCTACAAGTGACTTCCTTCACTTCCAGCAAAGAGGCCAAACTGAGCTCCTTCCTCACAAACGTTCCCCCTACCAAAGACTTAGATCTTGGAGGACTTTCTTCATAAATATGATCATAATGTTAAAAGAAAAATGCAGTGTTGTACCCTGTAGTCAATTACAATGCGCTGTATGCTTTAAAAATGTGTTTAGAGGGTAGATCTTATATCAAGTGTTCTTACAAAAGTGAAGCAAAATTAAAAGAGAAAAAGGAGTGGGTATGCTCCCATTAGAGCAGGCCTGTCTCCATCTCCATCCGACCCCGGGATGAAGCAAGCATTAAGTACAATGCATACACGTGGCATAAGCAATAGTAGCTATGCACAGGGCCTTTGCAGGCTCTGCAAGACTCTGTCCCAGCTGCATCTGGGGAAGGCCACATCTGGTTCAGTCTGATGACCCGGGTGCTGGCCCTCAAGCAAACACCCCAGAGCGTCACGGCCCAGAGCTCCTGCGCCTTCAAGCTCTGCAAGGAGCACCCACATGATGTGCAAGCGTTCCTCAGGCCATCTGCCCACTAGGCGCAGGAGCAAGGGACCTGGTGTGGGGTCAAGCCTTCATCTCCACATGTTCTTTAGAAAGGGAAAGAGATTGCAAGTGTTTATGACTATGTGTGTGCTTGACTTACATGTTCACTTACAGAAGGTAAGACCAGACCCAGAAGAAAGTAAGAACTTTAAAAAAGAACAAAAAGGACTATGCTATCAAAGTAATTCCAATTGGTTACTTACATTCACTATTCTTTCTCTGTACCATGTAACTAAGAAGCAATTTAAAAATATGTCAGATTAACCTGCGTAAGTATTACATGGGTACAAATAATACTGAATATAAATGCTGAGAGGAAGCGGGTGAGGCAGAATGAGGTTCAACAGAGGGGACCAGTGTTTGTTTGTATTTGTGGACTATACAGCAGAAATCAGAAATGATCTTTGGAAAGCAAATCTTTTTTTTTTTTTTTTTTTTTTTTTCTTGTACTGGGGATTGAACCCAGGAGTGTTCTACCTCTGAGCTACATCCCCAGCCCTTTTTATTTTTATTTTGAAACAGGGTCTCACTAAGTTGCCAAGGGTCTTGCTAAGTTGCTGAGGCTGGCCTCAAACCTGCAATCCTCTTGTCTCAGCCTCCCAAGTACTGGGATTATAGGCATGCACCACATGCCTGGCTGGAAAGCAAATTATTATAATTGATTTCTAATTCTTTGTTATTTGCTCTTTCAGTATAAGGAGTAAAGGCTAGCTTGAGCTTGTTGAAAGGTTTCATTGGTGACTTCACAACCATTACCACACTTCTCATTATCAAACTTCCATTTGTGAGTATTGTGTGGAGAGTGAATGCAAATTGATTGAATGGGAGTTGGTAACTATAAACA
>PVLC010035970.1:0-16033 GCA_004027655.1 Graphiurus murinus | reverse complement strand
TTTGAGAATTTATATCTAAAGTTTAGGGTTTTTCAAGAGGAAAGCCATGTATTTTATAGACAAAGTTTTTTTTTTTTTTTTTCCCTGTAATAGTCAGTTTGTGCAACAAGTAAACTAAAATGAGTCTAGAGGTAAACAGGGAAGATAAGAAAGAGGGTCCACATTTTTTTTTTTTTTTTACTTTCTGTAAAGTTCAGATCATGCATCATTTCTAATGAGCTTGATAAAGCATAGCAAGGCAAATGTGCCATAATTCATCATGTTTTCCATTTCAAATGTGACAGGCAACTTACAGGAGAAAAGTCTATTTGTAGCAAAAAAAAAAAAAAAAAAGAAAGAAAGAAAGAAAAAGAAAAAGAAAAAAAAGTTGATGAGATAGTCACATTTTAACATTTAAAAAGATATCTGCAATGGAACCCTTAAAATCCACATCAAATATTTAAAAAATGTCTTATATTGGGGTTCTTATTGGTTAATGCTGTAGCCAAACTTCTCATTACTGCCTGTAAGGAAACATTAGTTTCTTTTATATTTTGTTGAAACCTGGGAGGAAAATTTTAAAAAATCTTTTCAAAATTTGATGGGTAATGTGATTTTATTGTGAGACAGAGCAATGTTTGCGGTTGTTAGAAAGGCACCATTAGCTATCCTGTTAAATACTATGACACAAAATGTTGAAAGGTCTAAATGAAATTCATTCTCTAAAGAACCATAATGCACTTATAGTAATTTTCTGCGGATGTTTGCCTATTTCTAGAAATGTTTCAACAAAATAACATCCCCCCCCTCCCCCGCACACACACACCAAAAAATATGCATCTCTTTTTCCTGCAATTATTCTCTTTGGGAACCAATCAAATTTTCTTATAATATGAACTTGAGCATCCTAGACCTCACACGGAGACAGGAGCTGGATATATGGGACATAATCACATCTTTAATGCCTCCAGTCATTCTGCCTTATCTGCAAGAAAACCAGGGAGGATGAGACATGATTTGGTCACCCCGAGAAATATGCAAGCCGCTGTCAAAAAGAAATGTTGATTTCTACAGTGTCTTGGAACTACAGACTCCCTTGTAATCACAAAATATTTTGCTTTTTATAATGGCAGAAGAAAGCCATTTGTCTTTATTAAGAAGCTTAAGGATCATGTTTACTTAAAGTTATAATTTGCACAGTAATGAACAAATAACAGGAATGCTCTGCAGGGGTGGTAGCCCTTTTGTTGTTGTTTAGAATATAAGAAGTATATTTACACAGAGATGTGAAATAGAGAAACAGATTTGGTTCTAAATCATTGCAATTAATGGAGAACTGGAATCTTCACACTGAGGTGCTTGGGGTCAAGGGCTTCAGGGTTAGGATGGAAACTGTTCTCTCCCGCTTTCTGTGCACATTAGGACACATTATATTTGGTAGGTTTAGGGGAAAAGTTCAACCAGACTTATAGTAATTGATTTTATATGGTGTGAATAGAAGCATACTCACAATGCAAATGCTATCATTGTTATGTCCTTATCACTGACCTTTTGTTTAGTGGCATTCCGGGGACAAACAGCCCGATCTCTTGCCTCTGAATTATTGATATGCCAAGGAACATTTTAAGCAAACTTTGTTTCTTTGGGTATGCAAGAAGAGCTCCTTCCTCCTAGCTTTGAGCTTTGTAACAGAAGAGAAAATGAAACATAGGATTATTTAAGTCCATCTAGTCATCCTAAATTTGTTCTGTGTAATGATCTGAGTTATCCACACAAAAGGGATATTCCTCTGTGCAATTTCCCAAAGTTGCATTACCTTAAAAACAGTGACCCTGGTTTTCCTCTTCCCTGCTCTGTCAAATAGAGGAGGCTGAAACGCCTTCAGTGGCTTCCTTCTCTGCGTCTTCTATTATATTAAGAGCAGTGCAGGGAATGAAGATAGAAAAACTTGGCTAAAACATGGGTTTATGGTTGAAAATGATATGTTTTACCCAAGGGGACTAATCAGTAGTGCTCCATTCTTATCACAGGGACTGGGGAGATTTTCTATTATTGCCCAGCCTGACAAATTTGTCAGTACTCCATGCAAACATAAGCATTTACTCAAATGTGTGGGGTTTTTTTTTCATATTTTTATGGCATTTCCTGTTTTTGTTTTCTGTCTAGGGAATACTATATTCTTTCTTTGAGGAAAAATATATTTTTTAAACTTTTTATCCCAGTGGCTAGGTATGGTGGTGCATGACTGTGATCCCAATACTTGGGAGGCTGAGACAGGAGGATCACAGGTTCAAGTCTAGCCTTAGCAACTTAGCCAGACTCTTGGCAATTGAGGGAGACCCTGTTTCAAAACAAAAACTAAAAAGAGGGTTGGAGTGTATCTCAGGAGTAGAATACCTCTGGGTTCAAACCTCAGTAAAACACATATACACACACACACACACACACACACACACAAGTTCACTAATTTAATAATTTACATTACTAATTTTTCTTCAAGTGTCCTAAATAATTATTTACATTCTTGGTATTCTTTTCATAAATCCTTATCTTGTTAACCCTTCCTAATTATTCTTCAGTGAAACAGTCTGATGGATGTGTCTTTTACCATTCTTATGAAATCTGCGATTTCAACCATTACTTATTCATACCTTTCTTTTTGGTTTTGTTTATTTTCCTCAAAGGTCTCTAAATGCAAAATGGCTTCTGATGTGACTCTCCAGAACCTCATAGAACTTAAACTGCATTTCCCAATTCAGAGTTTTAAACAGAAGAGGGAAAGCAATAGTCTGAATGTTTCACTCCATATAATGATATCCACTTCAGAATTCATTGTAATAAACACAATAGAGTTTAGCAACCCCTGAAGAAATATCCCAGGGGTTGGGTTCAGGGTGAAAACTTTCCTGGAGATGGTAGGTTAGGGAGAGTGAACACCTTGTAAGCATCTTTGTCCATGGGGCTGAATCAATAAGGAAATAGGTCCTCCACAATTTCCATACAGACAAATCAGTACTGGGACTCTTCAAAATGACACAACTCATTAATTGAAGATTTTATTATCTGATCTCTTTCTATTTAATCATGGCACTAGGCCTTTATTCAATTCTCTCTCTCTGCTAGATTTGCCAAAGGGTTATTGTCAGCCAACTAAAGAAAGGTTGTGTCGAAGTAAGGCCCAATAAGGATGTCACTGGTGAGGGATCTAGGCCTGGCCTCTCTCCACCATGCTGCTAACTTCATCTCTCTGGGGTGGGGTCTGAATAGAGAACCAATAGTCCAGTAGATGCTGGAGGGAATGCTTTCTAAGCTCAAATTCAGAAGCCTTTCAGCTGAGACAGCCATGCTTGGAAACATCGACTGGGGTTCAGTTAGAAAGCAGCCTGAACAGACCACACATTTCCTGACCACTAATCTCCGAATTGTCCTTGAGCTGAGCCTTCCAGGATCGCCACCTGTCCTCTTTCTGTGCTTTGATACGGCAAGAAGAAAATGAAAGAGCACGACATCATGGTTTAGTCTACAAAGTCAATCCAAGAAGAAAGGCAGAATGCCATCACGCTATATTTCTGCCCTTAGAACTTGGGGGATGACCAAATATTTGAGCTTCTACTAATTCAGCCCGTGAAACCAATAATCTAGCAAAGTATCTCTGTTATTTACCAGAAGACAAACGTTCTGGCTGTGATGCCCGGTCAAGAATGTATCATTTCCAGACCAGGCAATAAACATCCTTTAAATGATTGTGGGAAGGAATGGAGGCCAGCCCAAGTGTCATCAAGCAAAAATATTTCAAATGTTCATTTCTTGTTTAAAAAAAAAAAAAAACTTATGTTAAAGTGAAATGTATTTAATGCTCCTAGAGGAAGTGCAGGGAAGCCAAATGTGTGGACCTTCAGGGGTGAAGGGATAGTCCAGTAACTTAGTTTAAAATGCTTATGAGAGGTATTTATTTCAATTGGGACATAAATTTCCCTGAAAGAGTTTTCTTTCTTACTCTCACTCCTGCATGTTCTTCTCCTCAGGTGGATTGTAGAAAGTAGGACTCAGTTTTGGGCCTGCTGTGCAAGGGGAATATTTGGTCTATCCTTTTAAAACAACTGGACTTTTTTTTTTTTTTTTTTTTTTTTTTTGGCTATTGGAACGTAGGAAACCTAATTCCAGCAGCCTGGCAAATTCTCTTCAGTCTACCAAACACAGAAAAAAACAGTGACAGAAATTGAAAGGCCAAAAAAGAGAAAAGAGTCTCTAAGACCTAATGAATCCAAACTAAACACCTCTCCACAGAAATGTCAAACATTTCTCTTAGCACAAAACAAGGCTTAAAGAATTCCCTCCTTTTGTCTCTGGCCTAATTCCTTAAGCAGAGAGAGGGATTTTGCTCTGGGAGTGTTATTTCACAAAGAACGAAACAGCAAATAAACAAAAGACTCTCAAAGAGAGAGAGAGTATAAATAAAATTCATGACTCCTTAAAGAGTTTACACTGAAAGAATGTGGAGGATTATTTACAATTAAAGCATAGCCCGTAGAAGAGTTATTATATAGAGAAATAGATATCAAAAGAGTGCAAGTTATTTTATTTTGCTCACAAGAAAAGTGCACCTGGATTATTTCCATTCTCAACAATCAAAAAAAAAATTGTAAAATTTCATCTTCTGATGATATTTTGGTTCTAGTTTTTGTTGCCTATGTATTTTAAACGTACATTTAGCATCTTGTTTTTAGTTGATTTAAGTCTTTTTTATGAAAAAGTTGGAGGTGATGTGCTGCTGTTTGATTAAAATAAAAAATGAGGTAAACTTTAAAAGGTAAAGTTTCAGGAAAAAGTTTTTTGCCTGAGTGTGCACCTGTAAAAGGGATTTTATACATCTAATGAATCTCTTAAAATGAGCATATTCAATGGTGCAAATATTCTTTTAGTTGAACAAAAGAAAAGTTGCCGTAATCTGCTAAAGAAATGATATCTGAGTTAACAGAAAAGGAAGAGAAGGGACAAATTTAGAACTACCTAGCTTCCTGGCAAAATATACGACGATACAATGGGGTAGTTAACAGAAATGAGGTTAGAGGAGGGTAAGACGAATTTTAAACAAATCCAAGATCTTACTATTAATGTAATAGGCAGGCAGAAATAAATGGTTATTAAGATAAAGAAGCAGAGGCTAAGGAAACCACTTGATTATAAATTATAGAGCAATTAGTCCTCTTTTTGAAGAGTGTGCCCTGTGTTTACCAGACATCTGAATTCTACTTTGAGTGTGACTTCATACAATGTCGATAACGACGTTAAAAGCGGCCATACAGGGACCACATAGACAAGGGGACTTTTAAAGGTAGAGTCTTAGTGACAAGCCTGGCCTTCCAGCAGGCTTAAATCGTGGGACTGGGAGAAGGGGTGAGGATTTAAGGGCTCGCAGAGTTTACAGCACAGTTTAGATTGAGTCTTATCCTGACGTGCCTAACCCAGTGGAATATCTGAAACATTTGGCCCCAGGAGATTAAAAGAACAGTGCTTATATTTAGCATCTGCTGCCCCTAACTCCAACTTTGCTACTAATAAAATGCAGCTCTGTGGAAAAGAATTTGAATCCCAGCTGGGCAGTTTTCAAAATAAGATGAAAAGTTAAGCAGGCAATTGGTGTGTATTTAGGGCTCAAAACACCTTGCCCCCTAAGTAGACTTGAAGGAGTTAATCCCTTCTCAAGATAATCCACTAAAGAACAACCTTCATTATGATGTTAAAAGCAAGGATCTGTGCCGGGGGAGTCTAACAATAGGGCAGGGGGCTTTTCAGTCCCAACCACATTCTTCCCAGGTTAGAAACAGAAACTGCTGGGATTCCAGTTGAAAAATAGAGCAGGACTTTTCTCTTAAGTTAAATATTCAGATAGAAGGAAGGGAAGGGGGGATAGATAGTTTTTCTTGTCGATTAAATCTTTTTTTTTGTTTTGTTTTTCATGATCGTACTGTTATGAGAGCAACAGTTCTGTAACTCAATAGCTACATGATTTGGAATCACTTTCGATTTTATACAAAAGTGAACTTTTGATCCCTCTTTGAGAGTATATTCAAGAACACAAAATTCACCATCAGTTTTTACCAAAGCTCAAGGCTTATTTGGTCAAAATTTTACCTTTATGGTCAGACTTTATTTCCCAAATATTCTTAATAATTTCCCACAAGTAACATGACAAATTATTTCATTTGTAAATTAATTTGAACCACCTGATCTAAAAATCTTATTATTATTTTTTTTTTACTATGTCTTAAGACATTTCCTTGTATTGGTCATACAATTTACTACTCGAGAACAATGCTGTTGCTATATTTTTATAAGAAGGTAGTTTTAAAAATAAAAAAGGATGCGGATAAAAACAATCTCAAATAACGCCCAGATCTTCAGTAATTCAGGATGGCAAATATTGGAAATTATTTTTTCTCTTTCTCATTCCCCTTTTTACTCGAAATGTTAAATGCATTTTTTGGGAAAGGCATGCTTGTTTTTAAGGAACTTTGTCTTTACCAAGATTGAATCAGGACAGAGGATTTTTTTTTTTTTCCAGAAGTGTTTTTCAAGTGAAATCACTGAGATTCTTAACCATGTGTTTGTCGGCTCTGCCGTGCATGATCACATCGTGAGCCTCTGAGGTTCTAGGCAGCTGGGCTCTGAGTTGCCCTGGGTTGTGGGCACAGCCCTCGAGAGGCTGCAGCTGGACAAGCACAGTTCTAGAATGTTCCTTTGGGCCTGTGGTGGGGAGTGGGCAGTGGAACTGGAGGGACTATTTAGAAGAGAAAGAGTCAGGGGCTGTTATGACTTGGATTTGGGTGGGGAAAGAGAGCCATCCGGAAACGCCAGTATGACAAAGATTTTGAAAGGGAAAAAGTATATAGTATATAAATAGAAGTCCTTGGAACCTGGTCAGAGGCCTAAAATCATATGGAAAAGTATGGAAGCCAGTATTTTAAACACAGTTTTAACATTAATATTTTATTTCCATGAGGTGCTTTATTTCCATGAGATGTATCATGGACTATTTTATTATTAATATGAATAATACATTAAATCAATGACATGTATTTATCGTGGAAAGGGAAGGATATTTGAAGTTGAATTTTCTTTTCTTTTCTTTTCTTTTTTTTTTTGCAGTACTGGGGATTGAACTCAGGGGCATTCTACCTCCGAGCTACACCCCCAGCCCTATTTTTTTATTCTTTATTTTGAAACCGAGTTTCACTAAGTTGCAGAGAGCCTCACTAGGTAGCTGAGGCTGACCACGAACCCGGATCCTCTGGTCTCAGCCTCCCAAGTGCTGGGATTACAAGGGTGCACCACCACGCCTGGCTTGAAGTTGAATTTTCGATAATCGCCAAGGATCCGATTTTACTTCTGTTTCTTTATTACATGAGAATAATTACACTTGAGCTGTAGGTGAATAGAAGACAGCGTATCCAAACCTGTGCTACCTCAAACTCAGTGTACTGGTGGCAAGGAGTGAAGGCTTTGGCAGACTCTGTGAACACTCTTTATGTGACCTTGGGCAAGGTCCCTTGTCTTCTGTTGCAGAGTTTGTTGCCATATGTCAATTGAGAAGGGTACCAACTCACAGAGGTGCTGGGAATATAAAATAATATGACCCATGTGCCTGGCCCATATGAGCCTTCAGTTCATTTTAGCCAAAAACAACAGTGGAAAAAGGTATATCAGAAAATGTCAGATCTGCAGCAAAAGTACAAGAAAAATTAGATCCTTTTCTTGTAAATATATACTTCTTTATTAATTTCTGTGTGTGTGTGTGTGTGTGTGTGTGTGTGTGTGTGTGTGTGAGTGTGTGTGTTACTATAGATTGAACCCAGGGGCATTCTACCTCTGAACTACACCCCCAGCCGTTTTTATTTTTTATTTTTTTTTAATTTTGAAACAGAATCTCACTAAATTGCCACGACTGGCCTCAGACCTATGATCCTCCTATTTCAGCCTCTCAAGTACTGAGATTATAGGCATGCACCAGCTATGCCTCTTTATTTTAAGGAAAAGTACTATGCAAAAGATAATTCAAGGAATACAATAGTTACTAATTTTTTTTTCTTTTCTTTCTTTCTTTTTTTTTTTTTTTTTTTTTTGCGGTACTGGGGATTGAACTCAGGGGCATTCTACCTTCAAACTATACCCCCAGCCCTATTTTTTATTCTTTTTTATGAAACAGGGTCTCACTAAGTTGTGGAGTACCTCACTAGGTAGCTGAGGCTGGCTGGGAACCCGGATCCTCCAGTCTCAGCCTCCTAAATGCTGGGATTACAAGAGTGTGCCACCACACCAGGCTAGTTACTAAAATTTTTTATCTGATTGATCAAAACATATTTTTTTCCTAGCCTAACTGCAGCTGGATTTTACTGAAAAGATAAAAAAATATTAATTAATCTATTAACACTGATGCATTGTCTCCTTTTCTTGACTCCACACATATACTAATGGAAGAGAAAGACATGGGATCGTTAAAGCAAGTAGTCATTTTTGAGAAATTTGGATCCTGAGGAGTGTGGATGTTAACAGGAAAGTAGCTCATAACTACTTTTTCTCTCCTTCTTCAATATTTAGGCAGAATTTGACCTCTGTATCTTTTCATTCTGGATAAATTTAAGTAATTTCAAAGAGAGGGCTTCTACCAACCCAGAGATGCAACTGGTGTTGAACTTGAGACCAGTTCACTCATTTCTTTCCTTATGGTACAAGGGATTGAATTCAGGGGGATTCTACGTCTGAGCCACATCTCCCAGCCCTACTTTATTGTTTATTCCGAAACAGGTCTCACTAAGTTGCTGAAGGCCTTGCTAAATTGCTGAGGTTGGCCTTGAACTTGCAATCCTTCCATCTCAGCTTCCCAAGTACTGGGATTACAGGAGTGTGCTACTTCACCTGGTAGATTCCCGATATATTCCTTGAGCTGTATTTATCATGAAAGCAAAGTAGGGTTTACAGACAATTTGCTGTTTATTTATCTCACTGAACCCTTTTGATATTCATGTAAAATATTATTCTCGGATTTCATCTTCATAGATGAAGAAATAGATTAAAAGTGAGACCGAGGATATTGGAATGCTACACAAGAAGCAAGGGTGGAGTTGAAGCCTGGAAACTCCTACTCTGATGTCTTGTCCATGTTCCCTGAGTTAGCAGTGAGGTTTCCCTCCATTTGATTCTCCCAGGCCAAGATCCTGGAAACTCGAGGAGTTCTTGTGGGCTGGGGCCCTTCTGTCTGAGAGCTTCTTTGTGAATGGAAACTCCTGGTTTCCACCATCTTTCTATTAGCCTGACTCTGCAGTCAGGCCTGGGAGCTATTCTTACTACTTGATTGCCTCAAGGAAAACCTGCAAAAGACCTACATATACTGTACGTGCACGGGCTATAGAACAGAAAGTTCTAGAAGTGAATGACCTTGACTTCTATCTTGAGGAGAGGGTGTGATGGGGTTAGAAGGGTGCCTTGATTTTGCTCTGGGGAACTCTGTCCCCTGTCATGCAGGCCAAAGATTGAATCTGAATCTTTTTTTTTTTTTTTCCTTCGTAGAATACTCTGCATTGGATAAGTGTTCAATAACTACTAATTGAATTGAATTCATTTGGCAAAATAAAATAAAATTTAAAAAAAAGTATAGGTCATGAAATTTTCTTAGGTTAAGAAGCAATCTTGAATTCATAGCTTAATCAATAATGATTTGCAGATTCATTATTCCCCAAATCTCAGCCCCTACTCCTGGCGACTTAGTTATTTTTAAACCTTTACTAGGTACATAAATACTTTCCTCTTTAATGAGAAAGAAGCTGGGCAGTCTCTACTTCATCATTAAGCTCCATTTTACTCACAAATGTTTCAGTTTCTGGATAGTCCTTTTTAGAAGTTGTTAATTTATCATGCTTTTTATCTTATCTTCTTTAAGAAAAAAACAAAAGGGAAGGAAAACGGTAAGAAGCTCTTATTAGTCAGAAAAAAAAACAACACATTTCTATCAATTGAACGATAATTTGGTTTCTGATTATGTCAATTCAAAGTCAATTTGGAGGGAGGTGGACAATCCCAGGCTCCACTTACCATCTAACCGTAGATTATGTTTTTGTTCAAATGGAGTTTCACCCATGGGAATGTGGAACCATCAGTAAAATACGAAAAATATTTTCTACAGATACTATGAAAATGGGACATTTGCCACTTGATATGTCTTTTGTCAGCAGTCCCTCTGCTGAGCAATTGTGTGTTTGTGCACATGTATTTTAAATGTGTTCTTGAAAAAGTAATAGAGATATTTCCCTCCAAAGTGCCTCTCATCATCAATAATGGAATATTTATATGACATAATTACTATCACTCACATATTGTGAGGCAAAATTAGAGTAAAAATGCAGGAAGAGTCATATTTTCATAGACAATTTTTATTTTCTAAAAACATATATTTAAACCATGCAGTTGGTTAAAGTGTGTCCACACAGGCCTGTCTTCTGATTAAGGTGTTTTGAATTCAATGAAATATTAAATAATAAGAGCCACAAGGGTAGTCTGATGATTTTTTTGACATTTAACAAATTTAAAACTTTTTGATAATTTATAGAAATATCCAAATGAGATCAAACAAAGAATATGCAATGATTCTAAACAGAGAGGTCTTAAATAGAATCAAACTGTTTATTCCACAAGTTTGCACACCTGAAGAAAGTATCTCCCATCAGGTCCAGAGACACTTTATTATACAAACACACTTTGGCCAGCATATCTCAGAGGATTATCCACATCCAACCACAACGTCACTCAAACTGTAAGTGACCCCACAGTGATCCCTGCCTCTCAGGGTTCATACGCATGGGTGGTCCCCTCTCCTTGAGTGTGGGCCTGAGACTCACTCCTAATCAATGAGATGATACGATGCGACTTTGAGACCACATTGCATACTCAGCCATAAGGAAGAACAAAATTATGTCATTTGCTGGAAAAATGCATGGAACTAGAAAACATTATGCGAAGTGATTTCATCCAGTTGCAGAAAGTCAAGCATCATATGTTTTCTCTTATATGTGTGAAAGCTAGAACAAAAGTAGGAAGCAAGCCGGGTGTGGTGGCACATGCTTGTAATCCCAGTACCTGGGAGGCTGAGACAGGAGGATCGCAGGTTTGAGGCCAACCTCAGCAACTTAGTGAGGCCTTTATTCAAAATAAAGAATAACATAAGCAAAAGGGAGAAACTGAGGGGAGAAAAGAGTAGAAATGCTGTAAGAGGATTAGGGGAGAGAGGGGATCATTCAAGTAAGGTTACATCCATTTAAGGTTTTACTAGCAATCTCACTAACATTTATGGGGAGGGACGAAGGGGAAGGGAGGCAGGAATGGTGGGAACATGCAGGGCAATATACCAAGTGCTGGGTGCACGTATGTTTGTATCGCTTTGAACCTCACTATGGTGAATAATTATATTGCACCAATAAGAATATGAAAAATAAGCTGGGCATGGTGGCACACGCTTGTAATCCCAGCATTTGGGAGGCTGAGACCGGAGGATCCGGGTTCGAGGCCAGCCTCAACTACCTAGTGAGGCATTCTGCAACTTAGTGAGGCCCTGTTTCAAAATAAAGAATAAAAAATAGGGCTGGGGGTATAGCTCGGAGGTAGAATGCCCCTGAGTTCAATCCCCAGTACCGCAAAAAAAAAAAAAAAAAAGAATATGAAAAATAAAAAAGATTGCGACTTCCACTGTACAAGCCAACTCTGTTCCTCGCTGCCTTTGATGAAGCAAGCTGCTGAAGAGTTCTGTGTGGCCAAGAGCTGAGGCTTGTAGAAACTGAGTCCAGCAGCCAGCTAGAAACTAAGACCCTCGGTCCAATAACCAAAAAGGAACCGAATCCTGACTAATGATAACCATGTGAGTGAGTCTGGACGTAAGTTCTTCCCTAGTTCTCATGGGTTCCCCCACTCTGGCCAACTTGTGCATGGCAGCCTCCGGAGAGACCCCACTTCCTAAGGACTGTACAGCGGGTGGATCACTTTCCTTTCTCTGTCCATGAACCACCCTGGCGGTTCTTTTTAGATCTTTGCTCTGAATATGTGAAGAGGAGCCAAAGTGGCGTCATGCTACATGGATGTAATTTCATCTTCCCATCACTTGACACAAAAGTCGTTCTCGAGTTTATCCTAAGGAAATAATCCAATAAGGTGAAAGAATTCGCTGGGCGGCCAGGTGTGGTGGTGCAGGCCTATAATCCCAGTATTTGGGAGGCTGAGAGAGGAGGATCGCAGGTTCAAGGTCAGCTTCAGGGACTCAGCAAGACCCTCAGCAACCTGGGGAGACCCTGGTTTTATATTTTTAAATAAAAATATAAAAAGGGCTGGGGCATAGCTCAGAGGTAGAATGTCCCTGGGTTCAACTCCCAGTACAAAAAGAAAAAAAAAATGCAAAAATTTCCTTTGTAATGGTTGCAAAAATGGGAATAACTTGAGAGCCATTCCCTCCAAAAGGCAATTTTAAAATGTTAGGCTCCCTGAGCAATAAAAGAAAAGCTACTAAAGAGAATAAAACAAAAATATTTATTCATATGGAAAGATGATTAATGTCTATTAGTTAGTTTTAAACAGACGCTAAAAATATTTTAAGAACAAGTACTTAAATAACTACTCACTCCATAGCCACTATATGTATGCACATTATTATTTTTCTAAGTAGGAAAATTTCTTTAAGAATACTTACTAAAATGATATTTATTTGTTATGGATGGAGTAGAGTCAGACAATCGAAGGTATTTCTAATTCCTACATTTTCTATAATGATCATGCTAGATAAACTTTTCAAGGCTTTTAAAATACCCACATGATCTTCAAAGCTTGAGGTGAATGGGAACTTTCCCAGAGGACTTCAAATAGATCCAATGTCACCCTCCAGGTCTACCTGTGTCCCTGCAAGTGTAGTCATGTGAAATATTTCTTGATAAGGCCAAATCATTTTTCATTATTGCTAATGAATAATTCCAGTTCTATTTTCTCATTTTCCTTTGTTCAAATTAGACAAGGAGGAGAGATAGAAGTATCATACAACAGCCTCACACTTTAGATGTTAGAGTCTCATAGAACTTCTGAAGGATCTACTTTAATTGATTTAAAACTTATATGTACTCCAGCTTAAATTTGTTGGGGGCATGGAATGATCTTGCAGAGTTAACAAACATTGTCTCCTAAGCTGTAGGCTGCCTGTCATGCAGCTCTCTAGAAGTGAACTAATGTTCTTTTAGAATTCAACCAGGAGAATTAATCTGATGGCTAAATCTTAGTACTTTTCTGGAAGTAAATTTTTAACTGCTCTATCAGGGAAAATTCAAAGGTATATGATTCCTTGATACAAATTAAACTCTGTTCACATATGATTAATCTATTAATTTATTCAAGACCTGTTTTTAGTAATGACAGTGACATCCTAATCATGGTATTTATCTAGAAGGTGACATGGGCTAGTTAAGAAGGCTGGCTACTACACCCAAGAAATTATATGAGAAGTTCTATGAGACTCTAACATCTAAATTATATATATCCACACATACAGACATACACACACCACTTTATAAATATAATTATATACCTTTATAAGTATAAATGTATATAATTTATAAATATATACACCTTCAGAATGTCATTGCACAACTCAATGAGTCTTTCCAAATATTATCTAGAATGATTACTTTCTTCCCCACCTCAAAATCCACAATGTTTATTAATCAACAACTTTCAAAGCATCTCACTTTATTTTATCTCCAAGTTGTAGCAATGTCTCTTTGGTACCCAACATACCTATCATTTCAAGTTTCAGTTTTCTAGACTGATAAAACTAATATATATATATAAAGGTGTGTGTATATATATATACATATATATATGTGTATATATATATATATATCTTTAGAACCTGTTAAAATACATGCCATCAAACAAACCACATACAGTGTCATTTGAAATCTACCAACTGACAATCATTGCTTTTGATTTTAAAATCATTGCTCAAAAAAGTCTAGTAAGTACATACACACACACACACACACACACACACACACACATACGAGAAACTTTATGACCTTTTTTCCGATCTTAATTTTTAATTTGATTTTTAGGAGAGTTGCATTTGACCCATGCTAGTTTAAGGCTTATCCTTAAGCTGCTCTTGCTTTTCTTGCCTATTTTATTTTACATATTTATTATCTGTGTGTGTGTGTGTGTGTGTGTATGTGTGTGTGTAAATGTGTATGTGTGTGTGTATGTGTGTGTATGTCTGTGTGTATGTTACTGGGGATTGAACCCAGGGGCATTCTACCTCTGAGCTACACCCCCAGCTCTATTTTTTATTCTTTATTTTGAAACAAGCTCTCACTAAGTTGCAGAGGGCCTCACTAAGTAGCTGAGGCTGGCTGCTAACCTGCGATCTTCCTATCTCAGCCTCCCAAGAACTAGGATTACAAGTGTGCACCACCATGCCCAGTTCTGCTCTTGTTTTTCTATTTGGCACAAATGAGCATGTTGCTCACACACTAGCTTGTTCACTCCTTTACAGACTTAAAAGACCCACATGAAACAGACATGGTTAGAAATAGAGTCAGAAAGTGTCTACCAACACAAGGCTCCCCTGATGGGCCTTACTTCTCTGAAAGGAAGTGTTCCGTCCATCTCCTGAGCCCGCCGAGAAGGCCTGTGCATATTTCCTTGACCATGCCATCCTCCCATCCCTGGATTGGATCACACTTGTCTCCAGCCCTTCAGGTTTGTCCCTTTGCCCCACGGAGCAGGGGTTGCATATGTGAGCTCTGATACTTCAGCAGAGGAAGTCCCCGTGTGATTGTCTTTGGTGAAACAGTGCGCAGCCAGAGATGTGACATGAGTCCTGATCTAGGTGACTTCCTTAAGAGAACATTGCCTGTAGAATAGAGGCTTCCCCATCCATATATATATATATGTATATATGTCCTGGGGATATCTGCTACCCAAATGCAGCAGTGATTTTATTGCTACCTAAATGGAAAGCCTTATTCTTTATGAATTTGCTTGGTTTTATTAATTTGTGATATATAGATGGATGGTAGAGAAATGTAAAGATAAATTTATTTTGAAAAGTTCAAGTGATTATTTAAAAGCATTTTTACAAAATGACAAAAAAGTCTATTGTTTACATAGCCTATCTTGAAAAGCTTAGAGATAATATGAGAGATTTTTCTCATTAATTATTAATATCGATCATTACTCATTATATCCTTTAATCTGGAAGGAAAAACAAACCACCTGATGTTCATCATAAACAATCGTCTTTGTTCACTCGAGTTTTTATAGAGGAGCTGCATCAGGAATCCTGAAGGATGTCATGTCTGGTATGAATCTGTCCCATAACTGCATTGTAGACATCAAAGGAGGTCGGAGTCACTTTTTGTCTTCAGAATGTCATTGCACAACTCAATGAGTCTTTCCAAATATTATCTGAAATGACCATTTCCTTCCTCACCCCAGATCCACAATGCTTGTTAATCAACAACTTCCGAGGCATCTCTCTTTATACCAATTATCTCCAAGTCGTAGTGGTGTCTCTTTGGTACTCAGCATACCTATCATTTTAAGTTTCAGTTCTCAAGTCTGATAAAACTAATAAACCCACACTGCCAGAGGTGGCACATTAAGCTGGTAAAATGGTTTTCATCTTAATTGGATATGAGCACTGTTATCGCTAATAACCCCAGGATACTTCTAATTGGAGTCTCTCTCTCTCTTCTTTATTTTTGAAACACTAATCTCATTGACCAGCCTTAATTCCTCCATCCTCCATTCCCCAATCCAGACCTTGAAATGCAATATAGAGATTTTCTAATTTCAGGGAGTTATTGAAGTATTATTTCCCTACACTATGCCCCAAAAGGTAAATGGTTTTGTAAAAACTCATGCTTCCTTTCTAAGTTTTCAGGAAACAAGAAATTGTAAAGACTGTTACTGACATTGAAATAATATCTCAAAGATAGTTTAGCTGCCTGCTAGCTTCACAAGACGTCAAACT
>PVLC010035969.1:0-16040 GCA_004027655.1 Graphiurus murinus | reverse complement strand
GTACTGGGAATTGAACTCAGGGGCATTCTACCTCCGAGCTACACCCCCAGCCCTATTTTTATTCTTTATTTTGAAACAGGGTCTCACTAAGTTGCGAGTGCCTCACTAGGTAGCTGAGGCTGGCCTCGAACCCGGATCCTCCGGTCTCAGCCTCCCGAATGCTGGGATTACAAGCGTGCGCCACCACGCCCGGCTTTTTTTATTCTTTATTTTGAAACCGGGTCTCACTAAGCTGCGGAGTGCCTCACTATCGGGCGCCCCAGGCTGAACCCTCAGCCGTGAGGCCCCAATAAAAGACGCCGGCTAAATGCTACTGGTTCGAACCTCTTTTATTATATCTCTCTCTTTTTGGGATCAAGGCGTTGCACAAACGATAACAAACACAGTGCAGAGGTCGTCTTTCCAAATAGTGCTTTTCCTACAAACTTCAAGAACCCCTCTCTCTAACAACCCGTCTTCCACTAGCAACCCACAATCTTTCTTCCCAGGACTTCCCCAGCAACCCGGCCAACCTCTTCCCAACCGCTTCTTCCCAACCAATTCCTCCCAGAACTTCTCCCCGCAACTTCCCAGCCCAGCAACTTCCCAACCAGCCTTTCCCCAGCAGCTCTTTCAGCCGCGCTCTTTCTATGCGAGAGGTGGAGGCTTTTATAGCTGCACCGGGTCTAAGCCACGAGGTGTCTCATACAGCTCTCACCTGGCCCAGCCACGAGTCGGGCGTGCTGGTGCATGCGCTCTGGCGTGGCACAGCCCGGGGATGTTATTCACCTGCAGCTGCTTCTGGCACTCTGCCAGGCGCCATCTAGAGGCGAGGTCTAGCCCGCGGAACTAGGCCCCCGACACCTCACTAGGTAGCTGAGGCTGGCCTCGAACCCGGATCCTCCGGTCTCAGCCTCCCAAATGCTGGGATTACAAGCGTGCGCCACCACTCCTGGCTGGTGTAGGGTTTTTTTGTGTGTGTGTGTATTTTTGTGTCTGTGTGTGTTTGTGTGTGTGTGTGGTACTTGGGATTGACCCAGGGGCATTCTACCTCCGAGCTACACCCCCAGCCCTATTTTTTATTCTTTATTTTGAAACTGGGTATCACTAAGTTGCAGAGGGCCTCATTAAGTATCTGAGGCTGGCTGTGAACCCATATCCTCCTGTCTAAGCCTCCCAAGTACTGGGATTATAAGTGTGCACCACCACACCTGGCCAGGAATCTCATCCTTGTACAAAGGATTCAACCCAGTGAAGATCCGAGCCCTCCCAGCCAACGCAGCTTGTTTCCTTGGCTTTGAAGTAGCAACAAAGTTCCTTAAATGGATTGCCCCCCCAACTTGCTTTGGATGCTGGAAACTAAATGAGGAGAAGCAGTGGGTAGGACTAAGCAGTCCTGAGGGTGAGGGGAGGAGATGGTGGGATCAGAGCTCTGTCTGTAGACTTGGCGAAACCATCGCCTTAATGATGCCCTCTATGCTGAATAAGTTAGTGGGCCAATTTTTTTTTTTTTTTTTTGCAGAACTAGGGATGGAACCCAGGGGCATTCTACTTCCGAGCTATACCTGCAGCCCTATTTTTATTCTTTACTTTGAAACAGGGTCTCACTAAGTTGTGGAGGGCCTTGCTAAGTAGCTGAAGCTGCCCGCAAACCTGTCTCAGCCTCCCAAGTACTGGGATTACAAGTGTGCGCCACCATGGCCGGCTTCTGATGAGTTATGATGTCCCAGAGCAGCCTCTAAGGTTTGAGGATAGCCTCAGCAACTTAGTGAGGCCCTCAGCAATTTAGCAATACCCTGTTTCTAAATAATACATAAAAAAGGTCTGTGAGTATAGCTCAGAGGTAGTATGCCCCAGGGCTCAATTCTCAGTACCAAAAAAAGAAAAAAAAATCACTTAGCTGGGAGTGGTGGCCCATGCCTGTAATCCCAGTACTTGGGAGGCGGAGATAGGAGGATTGCAGATTCGAGGCCAGCCTCAGCAATTTAGCAAGACCCTGTTTCAAAATTTAAAAAAATAATAAAATAAAATGAAAGAGAAGCCGGGCGTGGTGGCGCACACTTGTAATCCCAGCATTTGGGAGGCTGAAACTGGAGGATCCGGGTTCGCAACCAGCCTCAGCTATCTAGTGAGGCACTACGCAACTTAGTGAGACCCGGTTTAAAAATAATGAATAAAAAATAGGGCTGGGAGCCGGGGGTGGTGGTGCACGCTTGTAATCCCAGCATTCGGGAGGCTGAGACCGGAGGATCCGGGTTCGCAGCCAGCCTCAGCTACCTAGTGAGGCACTCTGCAACTTAGTGAGACTTGGTTTCAAAATAAAGAATAAAAAAAAGGGCTGGGGGTATAGTCCGGAGGTAGAATGCCCCTGAGTTCAATCCCCAGTACTGCAAAAAAAAAAAAAAAAAAAATAGGGCTGGGGGTGTAGCTCGGAGGTAGAATGCCCCTGGGGTCAATCCCCAGTACCGCCAAAAATAAAATAAAATAAAATAAAATAAAACTATTAAATAAAATAAAATAAAAGAGAGATGGGGGTGTAGCTTGGAGGTAGAATGCCCCTGAGTTCAATCCCCAGCACCCCCCCACACACATACACACACAAAACTAGAACTAGTAAATGAGTGCTATAACCTTTCAGGATAAATGATCAGTGTGAAAAAGTCAATTATATTTCTGTATATGTTCAGTGAACAATCTAAAAATAAAATTAAGGCCGGGCATGGTGGCGCGCATGCTTGTAATCCCAGCAGAGGATCCGGTTCGAGGCCAGCCTCAGCTACCTAATGAGGTACTCCACAACTTAGACCCTGTTTCAAAATAAAGAATAATAGGGCTGGGGCTGTCGTGGGATAACGTGGTCCCACTCGTGGGTCCTTGGCTTCCGTGATAAAAAGAATTTTAACACATGCCAGTAGGGGACAAAAGGCAGGTATTTATTCAGGAAAACAAGGTACTCGGGGAAAACAGAGAAGCAGAGATCTTCCCGGCCAGGCAGGCAAAGAGACTGGAGGAGCGGAAACGAGCCTTTTTATAAACTTTCAAGAGGGGCGGGCACAGAAGCAGTCTGGACCTCCTCGTTTCTCAGGTATTGGCGGTTGATAGGTAGGCGTTCCAAGTTGGATCCTCCTCCTTTCTCAGGTTTCGAAGATGGGAGGTCGCTGACGTCTGGCCTTTGTCCAAAAGGATTTCCGGTGAGGGCAGGGTCTATGAACTCTCCAGATTTTTAAAGCTATATTTTTCCTTTCCTTCCCAATGTCTCCTTCCTGTCTAAATTTTAATTCTTTCTACTCTACCTCATCAGGGCTATAGCTCGGAGGTAGAATGCCCCTGAGTTCAGTCCCTAGTACTGCAAAATAAATAAGTAAATAATAAAAATAAAATTAAGAAAACAATTCCATTTGTAATAGCATCAGAAATAATAAAATAATTGGGAATAAATTTAACCAAGGACAGTCAACATGTGTACACTAGAAATTTGAAAACAATGAAAGGAAGCTGGGTATGGTGGTACTCGGCTGTAATCTCAGTACTTGGGAGGCTGAGAAAGGAGTATCACAGGTTTGAAATCAGCCTTGGCAATGTAGTGACTCTCAGCAACCTAGTGAGACCCTATTTCACAACAAAAAATAAAATTATAGCCGGGCGTGGTGGCGCACGCTTGTAATCCCAGCATTTGGGAGGCTGAGACCAGAGGATCTGGGTTCGCGGCCAGCCTCAGCTACCTAGTGAGGCACTCCGCAACTTAGTGAGACCTGGTTTCAAAATAATGAATAAAAAAAAAATAGGGCTGGGGGTATAGCTGGGAGGTAGAGTGCCCCTGAGTTCAATCCCCAGTACCGCAAAAATAAATAAATAAATAAATAAAATAAAATTATGCTGGGCATGTAACTCGGAGGTAGAATGCCTCTGAGTTCAGTCCCCAATACCATACCCCCCAAAAGGAATTAAAGGAGATATTCATAAATGGAATGATATCTCATATTTATGTGTCAGAAGACTTAGTTATAATAATTTTTCAAATTGGTCTATAGGTTTAATATAGTCCCTTTCAAAATTGCAGGTGACACTTTTTTTTTTTTTTGCAGAAATTGGTCAATTGATACTAAAATTTTATTAGAAATGAAATCAGCCAGGCATGGTGGCATACGATTCTCATCCTAGTACTTGAGATTCTAAGAGAGGTTTGCAGGTTCTAAGACAGCTTCAGTAAGTAGTGAGATTCTTATCAAACTAGCAAGACCTTGTTTCAAAATAAAAAAATAGCCGGACGTGGTGGCGCACGCTTGTAATCCCAGCATTCAGGAGGCTGAGACCTAAGGATCCGGGTTCGCAGCTAGCCTCAGCTACCTAGTGAGGCACTCCGCAACTTAGTGAGACTCGGTTTCAAAATAAAGAATAAAAAATAGGGCTGGGGGTGTAGCTCGAAGGTAGAATGCCCCTGAGTTCAATCCCCAGTACCCCCCAAAAATAAAATAAAATAAAATAGGGCTGAGGGTATATCTTGAAGGTAGAATGCCTCTGGGTTCAATCCTCAGTACCACAAAAATAAATAAATAAATAAATAGGATCAAAAGAACCAAAATATATTTGAAAAGATCAACACTTGATGATTCATATCTAAATTAAAATCTTACTGTAACTGGGTGTGGTGGGGCGTGCCTGTAATCTGGGTAGTTGGGAGGCTGAGACAGGAAGATTGTGAGACAGCCTCGGCAATGTAATGAGACTCTCAGCAATTTAGTGAGTCCTTGTTTCAAAACAAACAAACAAACAAACAAACAAAAATTGTCATGGTGGCACATGCTTATAATCCCAGCATTTGGGAGGCTGAGACAGGAGGATCCAGGTTCGCGGCCAGCCTCAGCTACCTAGTGAGGCCCTCCGCAACTTAGTGAGACCCTGTTTCAAAATAAAAATAAAAAATAGGGCTGGAGACGTAGCTCGGAGGTAGAATGCCCCTAGGTTCAATCTCCAGTACCACACACACACACAAAAAAAAAGAATAAAAAATAGAAACTGAGAGTAGCTCAGAGATAGAATCCCCCTGGGTTCAATCCCCAGTACCCCCCCCCCCCAAAATAGTATTGGGGGTATAGCTCAGAGGTAAAATGCCTCTGGGTTCAATCCCCAGGAACACAATAGATAAATAAATAAATAAATAAATAAATAAATAAATAAATAATCTTACTACAAATTTATTGTAATCAAGACAGTATGATAATCATAAGTATAGAAGGGTCTAGATGTAAACCCTTACATTTCCTTTCAATTTGTTTTGAGTACTGTTGAACTCAAGGGCATTCTACCTCTGAGCTACAAATCTAGTTCTTTACTTTTTTTTGTGTGTGTGGTACTGAGGATTTCACCAAGGGGCGTTCTACCTCCAAGCTACACTCCCAGCCCATTTTAGTTTTTGTTCTGAAACAGAGTTTCATAGGTCACTGAGAGCCTCACAAAGTTGCTGAGGCTGTCCTCGAACCTGCAATCCTCCTGTCTCAACCTCCCAAGTATTGGGATTATATGGGTGTGTCACTACATCCAGTTTATATTTTTATTTTGAAACAGAGTCTCCCTCAGCTGCTGAGGGTCTCACTAAGTTTTTTGTTTTTTTGTTTTTTTTTTTTTTTTTTTTGCGGTACTGGGGATTGAACTCAGGGGCATTCTACCTCCGAGCTACACCCCCAGCCCTATTTTTTAGTCTTATTTTGAAACAGGGTCTCACTAAGTTGCGGAGTGCCTCACTAGGTAGCTGAGGCTGGCCGCGAACCCGGATCCTCTGGTCTCAGCCTCCCGAATGCTGGGATTACAAGCATGCGCCACCACGCCCGGCTTCACTAAGTTTTTAAGATTGATCCTTCTGTCCTTCTGTCTCAGCTTCCCAAGTACTGGGATTATAGGCCACCACACTTGGCTAGGAACTCTTTTTTTTTTTTTTTTTGTGGTACTGGGATTGAACTCAGAGGCATTTTACCTCCGAGCTATACCCCCAGTCCTATTTTTTTTTTTTTTTTTTTTTTTTTTGCGGTACTGGGGATTGAACTCAGGGGCATTCTACCTCCGAGCTTTACCCCCAGCCCTATTTTTTATTCTTTACTTTGAAACCAAGTCTCACTAAGTTGCAGAGTGCCTCACTAGGTAGCTGAGGCTGGCCGTGAACCCGGATCCCGGCTCTATTTTTATTTTTTTATTTTGAAACAAGGTCTCAATAAGTTGTGGAGGGCCTAAGTAGCAGAGGCTGATCATGAACCCGGATCCCCCAGTCTCAATCTCCCAAGTACACGCGTGCGCCACCAGGCCCGGCTCCTGGCTAAGAAGTCTATGTTAAATGTACGAAAATGAAGTTAAACTGGATTATATATGTAAGAAGAAATACAAATGGACAATAAATAAATCAAAAACCTCTTCAACCTTATTAGCAATCAAGGAAATACAAATAAAAACTACATTGTAGAGCTGGGTGTGGTGGCACACACGTATAATCCCAGCATTTGGGAGGCTGAGACATGAGGATCTGGGTTCTTGGCCAGCCTCAGCTACCTAGTGAGGCACTCTGCAACTTAGTGAGACCCAGCTTCAAAATAAAGAATAAAAAATAGGACTGGGGGTGTAGCTCACTGCAAAACAAAACAAAACAAAACAAAAAGAACTACATTGTAGCCGGGCGTGGTGATGCACACTTGTAAACCCAGCGTGTGGGAGGTTAAGACCGGATCCCGGGTTCACCGCCAGCCTTAGCTACCTGGTGAGGCACTCTGCAACTTAGTGAGATCCTGTTTCAAAATAAAGAATAAAAAATAGGGCTGGGGGTATAGCTCGGAGGTAGAATGCCCGGCTCAATCCCCAGTACCGGAAAAACAACAACAACAAAACTACATTGTGATTCTATTTAACTCCAGTTAGAATGGCAATAATCAAGAATACAAACAATAATAAATGCTGGGGCAGATGTGGAGAAATAGAAACTCTTATACATTTTTGATAGGATTGCAAATTAGTACAACCACTATGGAAATCAGTATGGAGCCTTCTCAAAAGAGTAGGAATGGAACCACTATATGCCATATGACCCGCTATACCATGGTTTGGTATCTTTTTTTTGGTGGTGGGGGACTGGGGATTGAACCCAAGGGCATTCTACCTCCGAATTCCACCCACAGCCCTATTTTTTTTTTTTTTCGCAGTACTAGGGATTGAACTCAGGGGCATTCTACCTCCGAGCTACACCCCCAGCCCTATTTTTTATTCTTTATTTTGAAACCGAGTCTCACTAAGTTGCGGAGTGCCTCACTAGGTAGCTGAGGCTGGCCGCGAACCCAGATCCTCCGGTCTCAGCCTCCCGAATGCTGGGATTACAAGCGTGCGCCACCACGCCCGGCCACAGCCCTATTTTTAATTATTTATTTTGGAACAGGGTCTTACTATATTGCAGAGGGCCTAACAAAGTGGCTGAGGCTGGTCACAAACTTGTGATCCTCCTTTCTCAGCCTCCCAAGTACTGGGATTACAAGCGTGCACCACCACACCCAGCTTCACATAATGGAATTTTATTCAGCCATAAAGAAGAACAAAATTATGTCGTTTGCTAGAAAATGGATGGAACTAGAGAATATTATGCTGCAATCAGCCAGTCACTGAAAGCCAAGGGCCACATGTGTTTTTTCATATGTGGAAGATAGAGAGAAAATTGAAAATAAAAGACTTTAAATAAATGAGTAGAAAGACAAACAGAATAGTAGGAGGGGATTAGGGGATGGAGTTGGGGAGAGGAAAAAGAAAACTAATAAAGGAAACAGCTCATATAATTCTATGTCCATATAGGAAGACATCAATATCAATCTCACTAATCTGTCTGGGGATGGATGGATAGCACGGTGGGATCCAGACGAAAATGCAAAAGTGCTGTGTGCATGTATGTTTGCATCACTTTGAACATCACTCTTATGTATACTTATAATGAACCAACAAAAGTATAAAAAGCCAGGAATTATGGCACATGTGAGTAATTTCAGTACTTAGCAGGCTGAGAGAGGAGGATCATAGGTTGCAGACTAGCCTCAACAATTTTTTTTTTTTTTTTTGCGGTACTGGTGATTGAACTCAGGGGCATTCTACCTCCGAGCTATACCCCCAGCCCAATTTTTTATTCTTTATTTTGAAACCGGGCCTCACTAAGTTGTGGAGGGCCTCACTAGGTAGCTGAAGCTGGCTGTGAACCCGGATCCTCAGGTCTCAGCCTCCCAAATGCTGGGATTACAAGTGTACCCCACCACGCCCGGCTCCCAGCCTCAACAATTTAGCAAAACCCTGTTTCAATATAAAATATAGAGCCGGGCATGGCGGCGCATGTCAGGAATCCCAGTACTTGGAAGGCTGAGACTGGAGGATCCAGGTTCGTGGCCAGCCTCAGCTACTTAGTGAGGCCCTCTGCAACTTAGTGAGACCCTGTTTCAAAATAAAGAACTAAAAAAATAGGGCTAGGGGTATAGCTCGGAGGTAGAATGCCCCTGAGTACCATAAAAAAAATTAAAAAAAATAAATAAAGAATAAAAAATATGAACTGGGCTTGGTGGCGCAGGCTTGTAATCCAGTACTGGGGAGGCTGAGACCTGAGGATCCAGGTTCGCAGCCAGCCTCAGCTACCTAGTGAGGTACTCCACAACTTAGTGAGACCGTGTTTCAAAATAAAGAATAAAAAATAGGGCTGGGGGTACAGCTCAGAGGTAGAATGCCCCTGAGTTCAATCCCCAGTACCGCAAAAAAAAAAAAAAAAAAAAAAAAAAAAAAAAAAAATAGGGCTGTGGGTGTGTGGGGTAACTCGGAGGTAGAATGCCCCTGGGTTCAATGGTTCAATCCCCAGTACATATATATATATATATATATATATATATATATATATATATATATATGAACACACACACACACACAAAGGGCTGGGGGTGTAGCTTAGAGGTGTAGTAGCACCCCCCCTTGGGTACATTCCCCAGTACCACAAAAAAGGAAAGAAAACTGGTGGTTACTCAATAAAATTGGTGATTACTCAATAATATAAATATAGTTACTCAACAATTCTACTCCTAGATATACACCCAAGAGTATTGGGAACATATGTCCATCCAAAAGTTGTTTTTTTTTTTTTTTTTTTTTTTTTTTTTGCAGTACTGGGGATTGAACCTAGGGGCATTCTACCTCCGAGCTACACCCCCAGCCCTATTTTTTATTCTTTATTTTGAAACAGGGTCTCACTAAGTTGCAGAGGGCCTCACTAGGTAGCTGAGGCTGGCTGCGAACCCGGATCCTCCGGTCTCAGCCTCCCGAATGCTGGGATACAAGCGTGCACCACCACGCCTGGCTCCCCCAGCCTTTTTATTATTTAGTTTGAAATAGGGTCTCACTAAGTTGCTGATGGCCTTGCTAAATTGCTGAGGCTGGCCTCAAACATACAATCCTAAACCGGGCATGGTGCACATGCTTGTAATCCCAGTACTTGGGAGACTGAGACTGGAGGATCCAGGTTCACAGCCAGCCTCAGCTACCTAGCAAGGCCCTTTACAACTTAGTGAGACCCTGTTTCAAAAATAAAGAATAAAAAATAGGACTGGGGGTGTAGTTTGGAGGTAGAATGCCGCTGGATTCAATCCCCAGTACCACACACACAAACACACACACACACACACACACACACACACACACACACACAAATACAATCCTTCTGTCTCAGCCTCTCAAGTACTAGGATTACAGGTGTAAACCAACATGTCTGGCTAGTAGCATTATTTATAATTGCCCAAAGTAGAAACAACTCAAATGTATATCAATTGAAGAATGGATAAAGAAAATTTGGTATATTTACAGAATGAAATCTTATTTCTTAATTAAAAGAGAAGTAAGCCAGATTCAGTGCATGCCTGTAATCTCAGTACTTGGGAGGCTGAGACATGAGGTTTGAGGCCAGCCTCAGTAACTTAGTGAGACCCTGTTTCACAAGAAAAAGGGAGAGGGAGATCTGGGAGCTTGACATGGTGGTACAAGCTTGTCATCCCAGTACTTGGGAGGCTGAGACTGGAGGATCTCAGTTCAAAGACAGCTTTATCAATGTAGTGAGACTCTCAGCAACCTTGGGAGACCCTGTTTCAAAACAAAAAGCAAAAAGGGCTGGGGGTGTAACTTTGAGATAGGATGCCCCTGGTTTCAATCCCCAGAATCAAAACAGGGGTAGGGGGAGCTGTGTAGCTTGGAAGTAGACTGTCCCTGGGTTCAATCCCCGCTAAGAAAAAGAAAAAAAATTTTAAAATTAAAAAAGGGAAAGAAGAGCCAGGCGTGGTGTTGCTCGCTTGTAACCCCAGTACTTGGGAGGCTGAGATAGGAGGATCCGGGTTCACAACCAGCCTCAGCTACCTAATGAGGCCCTCTGCAACTTAGTGAGACCCTGTTTCAAAATAAAGAATACGCCGGGTGTGGTGGCTCATGCTTGTATTCCCAGCATTTGGGAGGCGGAGACCAGAGGATCCAGGTTTGAGGCCAGCCTCAGCTACCTAGAGAGGCACCCCGCAACTTAGTGAGACCCTGTTTCAAAATAAAGAATAAAAAAATAGGGCTGAGGGTATAGCTCAGAGGTAGAATGCCCCTGAGTTCAATCCGTAGTACCATAAAAAAACAAAAAAAAGAAATGAATAACCCAGATAACCCAGTCATGGAACACCGCATTATTGTATGATCCAGAGTGTATGACATGTCCAGAATAGGCCATTGATTGAGGCAGAAAGTAAATGATTTGGTTGCCTGGAGCTAGGAGATTTAGGGAAAATGGGGAATGACTGCCTGAGAGGAAATAAGGAATGTGAGTTTTGGGGGAGAGTGATGAAATGTTCTAAAATTGATTGTGGTTATGGTGGCACACATGAATAAGATGACTTCCCTAACCTCAAAAGTATGAGGGCTCAGAATGGCCTAAAGAAGGAGAGTGAGTTTGTGAGTACACTGCAAAGTCTATAGATTTCCAAAAGATGTACATCATGATTAAAGCCTCACTCCCTGTTGTCCTATGCCTCCAGTTTCCCTCCCTGGAAACTTTGGGTGGGACCAGAGCCATTTCGAGAACATAGCCCATCTGGCATGTGAGTGTCCCCGATCTCTTAATTTGTTAGTGTGGTAGTGATGCTATTGTCTATGAAGTAGTTGATTGACTTCAAATGGTTCTGCTTCATTAACTTTAGGTTTTGTGAACAAAATAGTGAGTCTAAAGAAAAAAAGAAAGGATTTACTACAGAAAGCAGTTAACATGTTACTTTTTAATTATAGCAATAAGAGACTGAAGTAGTATCTTTATTTAGTAGGACCAACTAACAAAAATGACTCCAAACAAAGCTGTTTTCCTTTTGGAAAGAGGAGAGTTGTAAGGATTATAGTCTACATCATGTGATCTGTGATTACAAAAGTCTGCGCAAATGTGTTCAAGCTGTTGGAATAAACTACAGAAGAACTACTAGAAAATGGGCTTTAGGAGACAGGGGGTAAAAGAGTGGTGTCCATATAGCTTAAGTATTAAACTTGATTTGTCATTATTTTATTTTATTTTGGTCTTGGGGATTGAACCTAGTGGCATACTACCTCTGAGCTACAACTCCAGCCCTATTTTTTTTTTTTTTTTGCGGTACTGGGGATTGAACTCAGGGGCATTCTACCTCCGAGCTGTACCCCCAGCCCTATTTTTTATTCTTTTATTTTAAAACCGAGTCTCACTAAGTTGCGGAGTACCTCACTAGATAGCTGAGGTTGGCTGCGAACCCGGATCCTCCGGTCTCAGCCTCCCGAATGCTGGGATTACAAGTGTGCGCCACCACGCCCGGCTCCTATTTTTTTTTAATTTTTAATTGGTGCATTGTAATCATACATGTTTGTTAGGTACAAGCTGGCATACATGCACACATTTCTCATTTAACTCTTCCCCAATTCCTGCCCCACTCCCTCCTCCTCCCTCCTTTTCAAGGTCAGTTTAGTGATTGACTTTGATGTGTTCTATTTTATCTTTTATTCAGAAACAGGGTCTCACTAAGTTGCTGAGGCTGGCCTTGAATCTTCGATCTTCCTGTTTCAGCCTCCCAAGTACTGGGATTACAGGTGTGTCACCAAGCCCGGCTTTGTCATTATTTTAGAAAAGGCATAAAGGTATCATTAGCAAGAAATGGTGGCACATGCCTGTCATCCCAGTACTTGGAAGGCTGAGACAGGAGGATCACAGGGTTGAGGCCAGTCTCAGCAACTTAGCAAGACCCTGTTTCAAAATAAAAGAGGGATGGGGGAGTAGTTTGGAGATAGAGCACTTCTGGGTTCAACCGCCAATACAAAAAAAGAAAAGGCATCCTTAGTTTCCCAAGTTAGTTATTATTTAGTGTATTAAAGCTACTAAATAATGAAAAATCCAGGATCCGGGCTTGGTGGCGCACGCTTGTAATCCCAGCATTTGGGAGGCTGAGACCGGAGGCTCTGGGTTCAAGGCCAGCCTCAGCTACCTAGTGAGGCACTCCGAAACTTAGTGAGACCCAGTTTCAAAACAAAGAATAAAAAATAGGGCTGGGGATGTAGCTTGGAGGTAGAATGCCTCTGGGTTCAATCCCCAGTACCAGAAAAAAAAATTAAATAGCTTGCCCAAGGCCACATAGCTAGTAAGTATTAAAGAGTCCTTGATGTATGGTGTTTCATTTTCTTATTATAAAAGAAGTCTTTACCTCCTGCTACATTATATTGTTTTAATTGATTATTGCTGGACACTAAGAAAAGCTATTTAAAATACATCTTTCATCCAGGCAGCTATCTGCCTGTCTGTACTATTTTTGGCAGAAAAAAGCAGCTTAGCCGGGCGTGGTGGCGCACGCTTGTAATCCCAGCATTTGGGAGGCTGAGACCGGTTCACAGCCAGCCTCAGCTACCTAGTGAGGCACTCTGCAACTTAGTGAGACCCTGTTTCAAAATAAAGAATAAAAACTAGGGCCGGGGGTGTAACTCAGAGGTAGAATGCCCCTGAGTTCAATCCGCAGTACCGCAAAAAAAAAAAAAAAAAAAAAAAAAAAAAAAAAAAAAAAAAAAAAAAAAAAAAAAAAAAAAAAAAAAAAAAAAAAAAAGAAGCTTGACGGTTTTCATTTGGTCTATGGACTGAAAGAGTTCAAGAGTTCCAGGGTATTTTAAAAAGTCTTATGCTGAGCCGAGCATGGTGGTACATGCTTGTAATCCAATTACTTGGGAGGCTGAGACAGGAGGATCAGCGTTCACAGCCTGGCTCAGCTACTTATTGAGGCCTTTCACAACTTAGTGAGACCCTGTTTCAAAATAAAGAATAAAAAAATAGGGCTGGGGAGCTGGGCGTGGTGGCGCACGCTTGTAATCCCAGCATTCGGGAGGCTGAGACCGGAGGATCCGGGTTCGCGGCCAGCCTCAGCTACCTAGTGAGGCACTCCACAACTTAGTGAGACTCGGTTTCAAAATAAAGAATAAAAAATAGGGCTGGGGGTGTAGCTCAGAGGTAGAATGCCTCTCAGTTCAATCCCCAGTAACGCAAAAAAAAAAAAAAAAATAGGGCTGGGGCTCAGCTACCTAGTGAGGCATTCTGCAACTTACTGAGACCCTGTTTCAAAATAAAGAATCAAAATAGGGCTGGGGGAGTTGCCCCTGGGTTCAATCCCCAGTACCAAAAAAAAAAAAAAAGTCTTATGCTGGATACTGAGACAGGTGGATCACAGACTCAAGGCCAATATGCAATAACTTATAGAGCCCCAGTTTCAAAATAAAAAAGAAAAAGGGCTGGGTGTGTAGCTTAGAGGTACATTCCTGATTGTGTGTGTGTGTGTGTGTGTGTGTGTGTGTGTGTGTGTGTGTGTGTGTGGTACTGGGGATGGAACCCACGTGCATTCTACTTCCAGGCTATACCCTAGACCTATTTTATATTTTATTTGGAAACAGGGGTCTCACTAAGTTGCTGAGACTGGCTTTGAACCTGCGTTTATAATAACAAAGAAGAACAATCTTTTTTTGTTTGTTTATTTGTTTTTGGTGCATTGTAATCATACACCTTGATGAAGTTCAAAGTGACAGAGGTATACATGCACATAGCACTCGGTGAGCCCTCTCCCAGTTCCCATCCCACTCCCTCTCCCTCCCCACCTTCCCATGCTCAACACAGTGATTGTCTTTGATGAATTGTCTATGCACATCATGTCCATTGAGATGTTTTCCTCTTCAAGTCTTCCTCTCCCTTCCAATCTCCCTCAGTTAAGTCCCCGCCTTCACTCCACACAGGTTTTTCCTTTGTCTGGAGTCCCTCCTGTGTCCCAATTTCTCTCTAGCTTCTGCATATGAGGGAGAACATCCGACCTTTCACTTTTTTTTTTTTTTTTTTTCGGTACTGGGGGTTGAACTCAGGGGCATTCTACCTCCGAGCTATACCCCCAGCCCTATTTTTTTATTCTTTATTTTGAAACCGAGTCTCACTAAGTTGCGGAGTGCCTCACTAGGTAGCTGAGGCTGGCCTCGAACCCGGATCCTCTGGTCTCAGCCTCCCGAATGCTGGGATTACAAGCGTGCACCACCACACCCGGCTCACCTTTCACTTTTTGTGACTGACTAATCTCACTTAGCACAATATCCCTTTCTCTGCAAATAACAATTTTGTTCTTCTTTATGACTGAGTAGAATTCCTTTGTGAATATATCCCTAATTTTTTAATTCATTCATCTGTTGATGGACATCTCAGCTGGTTCCATAGTATTGTAATTGTAAATTGTTCTGTTATAAACACAGATATGCATGCATTATTATTACTGGTTTCAGTTTTTAGGAGGTAGATACCCAGGAATGGTATAGCTGGATCATAGAGTAGGTTCATTTCCATTCTTCTGAGGACCCTCCACACTGATTTCCAAAGTGGTTGCACTAATTTGCAATTCCACTAACAGTGTATCAGAGTTCCTACTTCTCCACATCCTCGTCAGCGTTTGTTATTGCTTGTGGGTTTTTTGTTTGTTTGTTTGTTTGTTTTTGCGGTACTGGGGATCGAACTCAGGGGCATTCTACCTCCAAACTACACCCCCAGCCCTATTTTTTATTCTTTATTTTGAAACCGGGTCTCGCTAAGTTGTGGAGTGCCTCACTAGGTAGCTGAGGCTGGCCGCGAACCCAGATCCTCCGGTCTCAGCCTCCCGAATGCTGGGATTACAGGCGTGCGCCACCATGCCTGGCTTTAAATGTGAGTTTTTGAGAAGACATAAATCTAGAATTTCAAGATAAATTTCTCAAGTATTAAAATGCTGCTGTCTAATTCTAGTTGTTTTTAAACAGTATATGTGCAAAATAAAGCATAAATAAAAGTGCCACCACATCTGAAAGCTGTATCTGACCTGTGACTGCCAGGTTGTTTTGTTTTATTTTATTGATTTTTGGTTTTTTGGATTGGGATATCCCAGGGTATTCTACCTCCAAGCTCCAGGACAGTTTACCTCTGAGTTCCACCCACATTCCTTTTTTTTCTTTATTTTAAAACAGAGTCTCACGAAATTGATGCCCGTCTCTCTCACTAAATTGCTGAAGCTGACCTCAAACCTTCAATCCTCCTGTTTCAGCCTCCCAAGTACTGGAATTATAGGCTTGTGCCACCATGCACAGTGATAGTTTTTGTTTAACCTGGGGATAGATCATTAAAAAATTTAGCCGGGCGTGGTGGCGCACGCTTGTAATCCCAGCATTCGGGAGGCTGAGACTGGAGGATCCGGGTTCGCGGCCAGCCTCAGCTACCTAGTGAGTCGCTCCGCAACTTAGTGAGACTCGGTTTCAAAATAAAGAATAAAAAATAGGGCTGGGTATGGTGGCGCACGCTTGTAATCCCAGCATTCGGGAGGCTGAGACCGGAGGATCTGGGTTCGCGGCCAGCCTCAGCTACCTAGTGAGGCACTCCGCAACCTAGTGAGACTCGGTTTCAAAATAAAGAATGAAAAAGAGGGGTAGGGGTGTAGCTCGGAGGTAGAATGCCCCTGAGTTAAATCCCCAGTACCGCAAAAAAAAACAAAAAAAAAAAA
>PVLC010035968.1:0-16046 GCA_004027655.1 Graphiurus murinus | reverse complement strand
GGTACTGGGGATTGAACTCAGGGGCATTCTACCTCCGAGCTACACCCCCAGCCCCTTTTTATTCTTTATTTTGAAACAGAGTCTCACTGAGTTGCGGAGTGCCTCACTAGGTAGCTGAGGCTGGCCGCGAACCCGGATCCTCCGGTCTCAGCCTCCCGAATGCTGGGATTACAAGCGTGCGCCACCACGCCCGGCTCCCCAGAGGCATTCTACCTTCAAGCTACACCCCCAGCCCAATTTTATTTCTTATTTGGAAACAGGGTCTAGCTAGATTGATTCAAGTCTCACTGCTTGCTGAGGCTGTCCTCGAACCTGAGATCCTCCTGTCTCAGTCTCCCAAGGACTGGGATTACAGGCGTGCACCACCACGCCTGGCCTACATGTTGTGTTTAATAAATAGTGATTGGTGAGGGGGAAATCAAAATACTTGACCCGCTCCTTCCCTGTCTCCAGAGGAAGGGGAGAGCCCGTTTCTGGATGGTGAGCACCCTTTGCACGGGGGGAGCTGTGGCTGGGACCAGCCTCCTGCTGCCCCTCCTCACCCTCCACCTCCAGAGGCCGACTCACAGCCATTGCTAGCGTCCTCTTCCTCCTCGCTGGGGAAGAGGTCATCCAGGGAATCCTTGGCGGCATTGCCTTCCTTCTCCTCCTGGAAGGGAAGGAGTAGCATTTCAGGCCCCAGCGGCCTCTTCAGGGGCCTCTCCGAGTCAGGAAACCACTGACAGAGAGGGCCTGGGAAAAGTCCCTCACTCCTGTCTCTGCTGTAAAGAAAGGCCAGCAGCAGGCCTGGCCACACTCGAGCCTTTGTTGGTAAAGGTCAGAGATGCTTTGGACAAAATCTCATTACTTTCCCTTCCTTCGAGTCAGAAAGTGTCCTTCCTAGCCACCTTCCCCTCTCTCCTGCTCAGCTCTTGTAATTACAACCTGGCGCTCAGCCCCGTGTGTTTGCACTGATTATATGTCTGTCCTGTCTCTCCCGAGGGGAGGGAGTGTGTCTGGTCTCACTGACACGTACCCCAAGTGTCTAGCTTACCTTTCTGCCCATCATCCGCCACTGCTTACTCCAGACTTAGTGCCCAGCTCTACGTCTGACCTGTTTCCACAGTGGAAAACTTTGCTTTTCCCCATCAGGAACTGTAGTCTTATGCAAAGACCTCCAACCCCCTACCAGCTTCACCAGTGTGCCCTATACAAATCAGTTCCTCACTTTCCCTGGGACAGACCAGCTCTGCAGCCCTGAACCTTTATCTGGGACACCCTCTGTCCAGTCTAGAAAGTTCTTCCCCCTCCATCTCACTCGCTCCCCCCATCCCCACCTCTTGCTCATCCTCCTTCAAAATCATCCCAGCTCCTAACCCATTCAAATGAGCTTTGCAACCTAAATGCTACCCGGCCCTGTACCCTGTCCTCTGTGAATACTTCTTACATAGTTCTCTTTCCTTGGACTCCCTCCCGCCCTGACTGAACCATCCATCCAGACCTGGCACCTGCTCTTTTGCATTGTAACATATATGTTTTCATAGGTAAGCCTGGTTCCCCAGACACATTATCAACTTGAAAAGGCAGGATCCGGGCACGGTGGCACAAATTGGTAATCCCAGTACTTGGGAGGCTGAGACAAGAGGATCACAGGTTGGAGGCCTGCAACTTAGTAAGGCCCTCCACAACTTAGTGAGACCCTGTTTCAAAATAAAAGAATAAAATAGGGCTGGAGGAGTGGGTACTTCAGAGATAGAATGCCCCTGGGTTCAATCCCCAGTACCAAAAAAAAAAAAAAAAAAAAGAAACAAAGAAAAGGTAGGAACTCTCATAGTTCATATCTTCTTGTACTGCATGAGGTCTGTTTAGTAAGAGCTGAATTTCACATATTTTGAGAGCAATTGTGTGTGTGTGTGTGTGTGTGTGTGTGTGTGGTACTGGGGATTGAACTCAGGGGCATTCTACCTCCGAGTTATACCCCCAGCCCTATTTTTTTTTTTGCGGTACTGGGGATTGAACTCAGGGGCATTCTACCTCCGAGCTACACTCCCAGTCCTATTTTTTATTCTTTATTTTGAAACCGAGTCTCACTAAGTTGCAAAGGGCCTCACTAGGTAGCTGAGGCTGGCCGCGAACCCGGATCCTCCGGTCTCAGCCTCCCGAATGCTGGGATTACGCCAGGCTCCCCAGCCCTATTTTTTTTTGTTTTTTTGCGGTACTGGGGATTGAACTCAGGGGCATTCTAACTCTGAGCTACACCCCCAGCCCTATTTTTTATTCTTTATTTTGAAACTGAGTCTCACTAAATTGCGGAGTACCTCACTAGGTAGCTGAGGCTGGCCGCGAACCCGAATCCTCCGGTCTCAGCCTCCCGAATGCTGGGATTACGCCCGGCTCCCCAGCCCTATTTTTAATTCTTTATTTTGAAACAGGGTCTCACTAAGTTGCAGAGTGCCTCACTAGGTAGCTGAGGCTAGCCTCGAACCTGGATCCTCTGGTCTCAGCCTCCCAGATGCTGGGATCACAAGCATGCGCCACCACGCCCGGCTGAGAGCAAATTTTAAGAGGGTTTTGCTCAGTCGGGCTACGCTTTCCCTAACTGTGGCACTCAGGATCCTGGATTGGAATTGTCCAGTTGCTCATCTCTCTCTTCTCACAACCCTCTGTGGGGGAAGGAACCGTGTGTGGAGTGCACAGTGCCTGACACACAGTAGGCCTTTTATTAAGAGTTGACTGAATGAGTGAAGATGACGCCCCTCCCTCCATGCTGTTCCCAGAGTTGGTTTCAGGCCTGAGAAAGGAACCTTCCCCGGTGGGGACAGGTTGGGCACAGCTGCTGAGGATGACGGGGCAGTTGTCGGGCTCGTGGTCCCAGCCGCCCGCCCCAGCCAGCGCCGCCCGCACAAGCTCACCGCGCTGTGCCCGTCGTCATCGTACTGCCGCAGCTGCCCCAGGAACTCCAGGTGCTTCTTCTCCTCCTCCAGCTGCGCCACGGCCTGCTCGCTCTGCTGGAGCCGCTGCTGGGTGCCCGCCAGCTCATCCCGGAGCCACTGGTTCTCCTGGCACAGGCGCCGCACCTGAGCCCGCAGCTTCTGCTTCTCTGACTCCACTGTGCTCAGGTGGCTGGCGAGGGCCAGCATCACCTAGGTGGGTACATCCTGTGAGCTCCGGACTCCGGATGGAGCGTTCAGGGACAGGCAGGAGAGGAGCCTATGGGGAGGTGGCCAGTCTCACAGGGAGCAGGGAGCCAGCAGGTGGGCGAGGGTAGCAATGGCTCTACCTTCAAAATGGGCCTGGAATCCAATTTCTTTTTTTTTTTTTTTGCGGTACTGGGGATTGAACTCAGGGGCATTCTACCTCCAAGCTACACCCCCAGCCCTATTTTTTATTCTTTATTTATTTATTTTTTATTATTCTTTATTTTTGAAACAGGGTCTCACTAAGTTGCAGAGTGCCTCACTAGGTAGCTGAGGCTGGCCGCGAACCCGGATCCTCAGGTCTCAGCCTCCCAAATGCTGGGATTACAAGCGTGCGCCACCACGCCCGGCTCTGGAATCCAATTTCTTACCCACCTCCGTTGCTCTCACCCCAGGTCAAGCCACCGATTCCCGGCTGGATTGCTGTGGTAGCTTGCTCACTGGCCTCCCTATTTCTGCTCTTGTTACCCTAGACTCTCTTCTCAGCCCAGCAGCCAGATGATGTCAGGTTAGACCACACCACTCCTCAAAACATTCCCACAGTGGCCATCTCTTGGGAAGTAAAAGTCTGTGCGTTCCGTGGGATCTGCTCCCTCTCCCCAGCCCCATCACTCCACCGACAGTGTTCTAGTTTTTCCCTCATTCGTTCTACTGCAGCCGTACTGGCCCCTGGCTGTTCACTGAATCCCTCCGGCATGCTCCTGTTGAGGGCCTTCACACTCGCGGTCCTCTCTGCAGAGGAAACTCTTCCCTTTCTCCTTGCATGACCCTCACCCTTGAATTTTTGCTCAAAAGTTACCGTCTCAGCGAGGCCTTTCTTGGCTACTCTAAAACTGTACCCTCTCTCTGTACTTCCTGGTCCCCTTCCCTGCATTATTTTTATCTTTTCATCCCTAGCAATTATCACTTGGGCATACTAAGTCATTTACTTATCTATTTGTGTACAGTCTGTCTCTCCCAGCTAGAATGTCAGCTCCAAGATGGCAAAGATTTTTACCGTTGTGTTCAGTGATGTATCACTAGTGCCCAGAAGAGTTTCTGACACAGAGAGAGGGCCTTACTACATACTTACTGTAGCAATTAATGCAAATGTCTATGACACATTGATCCCAAGTAACCCCAAACCTCCAATGAGATCACTGCTGCTCCAGGCACTCTGGACCACTTGGCACCACCCCTGCCCTCTTACCTGGGCCTCACTCAGCCCCAGCTCGATGTTTTCCATAGAACGGCGCAGCTGCCGGGCCTTCTCGTGCACCAGTCCTTCCTCATGGCCTCCCTGCTGTAAACACTCAATGGTGTGGGACAGGCTTTGCAACACAGCCTGGTGTTCACTGTGTAGGGCCTCCAGCCCTTGGCTCACCAGCCGGGTGCTCCCCAGGATCTCCTCTTGGCTGAGCCGGTGCCCTGCGGGCTCATCCCGCTGCCCCAACACCAGGCCCGACATCCTGGCCAGGGGGAGCTTGCCTGGGTTAGGGAGAAGCAACAGAGTTCAGATGGAGGAAAGATGAGACCAAGAGGCTGGGCACCTTGGATCGAGGGTGACAGGGAGCTCAGTGGAGGGCCAAGATTATAGGGAGCCTGTGGCTTAGTTAGAAAGCAACCAGTACAGAGGTGGCCTACACCACTAAACGAACACAAATCTAAGGCGAGGGAGAGGAAATGACTTGAAAATCTGTAGAAGGAACAAAGGTGCTTAGAGCTAGCAGAGGGATTTAGGACTTAGGAACAAAACAACAGGAATTGGAGAGGGAGCTTAGGCTGGGAAAAGGAAACAGGATGAGAGACAGCACTGAAGGGATCACAGAAGGTGCTTGGAAGAGATGCCAAGGACATAGGGTTAAAGTAGACAGGATGCCAGGTGTGGTGCCATACAATCCCCTGCAATCCCAGTACTTGGGAGGCTGAGTCAGGAGGACTGCAAGTTCATGATCAGCCTCAGCAACTTAGCAAAACTCAGCAACTTCGTGAAAATCTGTTTTAAAATAAAAACATAAAAAGGGCTGGGGATGTAGCTTGGAAGTAGAATGCCCCCAGGGGTTCAATACCCAGGAACACCCCCACCCCAAAGAAAAGTAGACCAGAGACATGCAGAAAATAGAGCAAGGGTTTCAAAAAGGGGGAAGGAATAAGTTTCAAAGTTAAATTTGAAATGAGAGGACAAGGAAGAAAATAAGAGCTTTCCTCACAGGACCCAGATGAGAGGGCTCAGAAGGTTCAAGGTCTTCAGGCTGCGTTACCCATGGAACTAGGCCCAGCATCTCCAAACCTAGCCAGCCCTGCTTCTTTCCCACTAATGTTCAGCCCTACTTTCCACACCCCAAGACCGGCCTGTCTTCCTATTTCCTCAAAGGGCTTTGTTTCCCATTGTTGAAGTCCTCTTACCTGTGTACAGAGCAGAACCCCTGGGCTGTGGCGCTCAGGCCAGAGCCGGAAGAAACTCTGCTCAGCTGCTAGAGATTCAGAAGGATCTTGCCCTGCCCAAAGTCCAGAAGTCCAGCGGTCCCACCCCTTCTTTCACCACTTCACAGCCACCCAGAGGACCTGGCACAGAGCCCCACCCAGGACAAACACCCTCCCTCCCTCCCTCCCTCGGTACAGGTCTCCAAAGACGACCAATGTCCCTCCTCCTTCCCCAATCCAGGCCTGGGGAGCTACTTTCACCCAAGGAGGGAGTGTGAGGCGGATTTGATCAAAGACCTGCGGCCAGGGGTGTGTCTGGGAAAGGGCGAGGAGGGGGACCTGCTCACTGCCAGCCCAGTGACTTCAGGGCTTTGTCTGTCACGGTCACCTACTATCCCTCAGGGTGATTCCCAAGTGTCTGAGAGGGAGGCAAGAAGGAAGGGAGGCCTGCTGAGCGGTGGCCGGGTCTTGGGGTACGCGAGCTTGGACCTGGGGCTGGGGTTTTTGAGTGTCTACGATCACTGACCTGCCCTGGACCCAAGGTGGGGATAGAGTGAGATTGGGTAGGGGCTGCGAGGAGGGAGGTGTGCGGGGACCACTGAGGTCCACCTCGTGGGCCAAGACCAGACAGCCGGACAATCCCGAGGTCGCACAGTTCGTCGCTCAGGGGGCGGGGCAGGCTGTCTGTCTGTCTGTCTGTCTGGATGCCGAGGGGCGGGGAAGAATTGCGAGGAGGCGGAGTTTTTGAGTCCGGGGTTTTGCGGAGGTTGCTTACAGGGAGTTTGTTTATCTCTCCGGAAATGCAGAAATAAGAGGTGGCGGTGACCTTAATCCTCAACTCAAAGGGTACCCTCAAAGACTCACCTTCACTCTGTTGGTCTGGCTGCCGCCTTTGCCGGTACTGTCCCTTTAAATCCATCATGGCTGCGGCTCAAGGCAATTGTTTTGACGGCTCCGAGGGGCGGGGCCAGTTCCTCTGTCACGTGACCGTAGAGCCGCTCACGGATTGGTTCTGCCCTTTCTGGGAGGAAAGGAAGCGTGTGTCTAGCTGGCTCTCCAGTTCTAGGCTCGCCCCTAACACGTGATTGGAAAGCGACGGCGCCCGGAGCTGCAACGTCATCAGGGAGAGCCCTGCGGCCCGGCAAAAGGTAAAGATAGCGTGCTGAGCCCAGGGAATCCTGGCCACGCCGATGGCCCTTCGGTCCCTGACTCGCGCTCTGGGCTCTCTGAGCCTAGTGTCCCCGGTCGCTACCGCCCCCGTCCAGAGTCTACTCTCTGCCGCCCAGGTAATCTGCCTCACCCGGGAAGGAGGCTGTTTCCGTTTGGTCCGCGGGCGAGAGGGCAGCCAAGGGATGGGAGGCGGCGGATGCGAGCGAGTCTGATCGCTCAGACCCGTGACCTTGGTTAAATCGCTCAGCCTGAGCTCTCTCCTAAGTGTTGCTATATCCGGGCGCGGTGGCGCTCGCCTGTAACTCCAGTGCTTGGGAGGCTGAGACAGGAGGTTCGCAATCTAGTGAGACCGTTTCAAAGTAAAAAAATAATAAAGTTGGACCCCAGGAAAAGAAATCCTGAGGTCCTAATGGGCAACTGGTGAGTCATAGAAAAAAATTATCACTCTTTACTCCTCTGGAGTTCTCTGGCTGATTATCATAAGAGTTTGGCAGACACATATTTAAAGTTCAAAGTCAAATCTACCTACTCTGAAACACACCACGGATCAAGACAAATGACCCCTCTCCATTCATATTGGAAAGCTCCCAGAAACATAACGCAGAAGGCAAAAGGCATTGGTGCTGCCGGGCGTGGTGGCACACGCTTGTAATCCCAGTTCTTGGGAGGTTGAAACAGGAGGATCACAGTTTCGAAGAAACCAGCCTCAGCAACTTAGTGAGACCCTGTTTCCAAATAAAAATTTAAAAATACGTCTAGGGGTGTAGCCTAGTAGTAGAATGCCCCTGGGTTCCATCCCCTGTACCACCAAGAAAAAAAAAGGCATTAGTGCTGATAGTGGAATATGGGTCTGTGGAAGTTAGCCACTCTGGAGTTATTTAGGGAAGGAAAGACTTCCTGGAAAAGGAGATTTTTGAGACAAATTTGGAAGGAGATGATCAAGGGGAAAATATTCCTTTAAGAAATACTTCAGAAGCCAGGCATGGTAGCACACACTTGTAATCCCAGTACTTGGGAGGCTGAGACCAGAGGATCTGGGTTCACAGAGGGCCTCAGCTAGTGAGGCCTTCTCCAACTTAGTGAGACCCTGTTTCAAAATAAAGGATAAAAAATAGGGCTGGGAGCTGGGCGTGGTGGGGCACACTTGTAATCCCAGCATTTGGGAGGCTGAGACCAGAGGATCCGGGTTCACGGCAGTCTCAGCTACCTAGTGAGGCACTCTGCAACTTAATGAGACCTGTTTCAAAATAAAGAATAAAAAATAGGGCTGGGGGTATAGCTCAGAGGTAGAATGCCCCTGAGTTCAATCTCCAGTACTGCAAAAAAAAAAAAAAAAAAAAAAATAGAGAATCAAATGAGAAGAGGTAATCAACACACATACCCCTGATAAACATTTCACGTTGGTATTTGTGTAAGCTGAAGCTGTGAAGGGTAGAGGTTTGGGACAGCTGGCCTGGGACATTCCTAAGAGGAAGTAGACTACAAGCTACATTGGTCTGTGCCCTCTTCCTTGGTTCTCTGATGCTTCAATTAGCTTTCAAGTGAAAGAAGTTTCTTTTTATCCCTAGGTGAAAAAGTATGCCTTTCTCCAACTACCCCCTGCTTTGATGTCGTCCCCCTGCCGTCCAATCCTTACTTCTGTGGCCCTTCCTGCCAAATTTGTGTCCTGGAAGAGTCGTACCAAATATACCATCACACCAGTGAAGAAAAGGAAGTCTGGTGGTCGAGACCACACAGGTGGGAGCAAGAGCAAGGGGACGCAGGCAGTAAAGGGGATGAAACATTTCTAGGACTCTAGACCCGTATGATAATACACTTAGACCTTGTGAAATGGCAGAATATAATTTTTTTTTTTTTTTTTTTTTTTTTGCGGTACTGGGGATTGAACTCAGGGGTGTTCTACCTCCGAGCTATACCCCCAAGCCTATTTTTTTATTATTTATTTTGAAACCGAGTCTCACTGAGTTGCAGAGTGCCTCACTAGGTAGCTGAGGCTGGCCGCGAACCCGGATCCTCCGGTCTCAGCCTCCCGAATGCTGGGATTACAAGCGTGCCCCACCATGCCCGGCTCAGAAGAATATAATTTAAAAGCATTTATAAAGCCCAGCTTGGTGGCACACGCTTGTAATCCCAGCATTTGGGAGGCTGAGACAGAAGGATCCGGGTTCGCAGCCAGCCTCAGCTACCTAGTGAGGCCCTCTGCAACTTAGTGAGACCCTGTTTCCAAATAAAGAATAAAAAACAGGACTGGGGGTGTAACGTGGAGGTAGAATGCCTCTGGGTTCAATCTCCAGTACCGCAAAAAAAAAAAAAAGAAAAAGAAAGAAAAGTTACCTAGAAATTTTATATAATTTCAATAATTTCAGAAATTTTATATAATTTTCAATAAATTCATATATATATATATATATGTACACACATACATACATACTTTGTGTGTGTGTGCATGTGTTACTGGGGATTGAGCCCAGGGGCTATACTCCCAGCCCTGTTTTTATTTGTGCCTGACTCTATTTTCTTTTTGTGAGAAGCACTGTTTTCTGGTCCAGCACGGGCGCAGTCCCGGTGCTAGGAGATGAACTAGATTACATCCACAGACTGTCTTGCCCATAGGCCGCATCCGAGTGCATGGTATTGGTGGGGGCAACAAGCAGCTTTATCGAATGATTGACTTTCTGCGTTTCCGGCCGGAGAAGGAGACCGAGCCTGGACCCTTTGAGGAGAAGGTTATCAGAGTCCGCTATGATCCATGTAGGCAAGTTTGAGATGTGGGATGACGATGGCGTGTTCTGAATGACTGCTGTGAAGCTTCTCAGAAAAGGTGGGTCTTGATGCTCTGCTCAGTTGTCCATCATCCTGAACAGGTCAGCAGACATAGCTCTGGTTGCTGGGGGCAGCCGCAAACGCTGGATCATTGCCACAGAAAACATGCAGGCAGGAGATGTCATCCTGAACTCTAACCACATAGGCCGAATGGCAGGTGAGAGATGGCCGCCTGGGGTGTGGGCTGGAGGCTGCAGAGGTTCTGGTGCTGATGAAATTGTCTTTCAGTTGCTGCTCGGGAAGGGGATGCGCATCCCCTTGGCGCACTGCCTGTGGGGACCCTCGTTAACAACGTGGAAAGTGAGCCAGGCCGAGGGGCCCAGTATATCCGAGCCGCAGGTACGGGGTCTGCCTGGGTCCCACAATTTGAAAAACCAGGGGATTCCCTATGTCACAATCCTGGATACATGGGTCCACGCCTGGTCCACTGCAGGAGCAAAAGAAGGAAAAGCAAGGAACGGGAGGACAGATACATGCTTTTGTTTTGACCTAGAACACAATATGCATCCTTCTTTGTTGTGTCTGCTCCTAAAGGACAAGGCAGGGGCAGCAGGTGGGATTCAGGCCCCAGGCACCCCCCCCCACACACACACACACGCAACCCCCCACACATGCACACCTCCTTTGTGGAGGTTTGAAAAGCTGCTTGTTCCTTCCGCAGGGACCTGTGGTGTGCTGCTGCGGAAGGTGAATGGGACGGCCATTATCCAGCTGCCCTCCAAGAGGCAGATGCAGGTGTGTGCGGGTCGAAGTGGGAGGGATCAGGGATCAGGCAAATGCAGGTGTGTGGGGGTCAAAGTGGGAGGGATCAGGGATTGGCAAAGGAGGAATTTTTGGAATGCCTCTTTCCAGCCTGGGATAGTGCCCAGGAGTTTTATGATGGTAGGAACTACTTCCTAGTGGGTCTGTTCTTTGCCACATGACTAAGCCCACCTTGTCAGGTTGGCAGGGGAATGGAATAAGGCACGATGCCTTCCTTTTTCGACTACCCAGTTTCCCCACCACCACCCCGCATAGACTCAACTGTGTTGTGCTTTCCCCCCTTCTCAAGTCATTTGACAGCAGCCTCCCAGAGTCTTGTTTTCAGTATTGTCAGGCTTTTCCCCCTCCTGCACAGTGCATTTTTCTCTCTCCGCCTCCTTTGTCAGGTGCTGGACACATGCATAGCAACCGTAGGCCGAGTATCCAACGTGGATCATAACAAGCGGGTCATCGGCAAAGCCGGTCGGAACCGCTGGCTGGGCAAGAGGCCCAACAGCGGGCGATGGCAGCGCAAGGGCGGCTGGGCTGGCCGCAAGATTCGGCCGCTGCCCCCCATGAAGAGTTACGTGAAGCTGCCCTCCGCCGCCGCGCAAAGCTGACATCCTTGGATTCTAATACAATAAACGTCCCTTTTCCATTTCATCTGTCGCTGGGTTTTCTTTTGGAGGGGGGTACAGATGTGGACGTGGGTGAAAGGAGCAACAAGTTATGGGGGAGAGCAGAGGACGGTAGGGAGGAGGGGGATAAATGACCTCCAAGGTCTTTTCCACTTCTGACTTTGGGAAGGCGCTTCCGGTGGCAGGAGGGAGGACACAAAGGAAGAGGAAAGGGCGGCGCCAGGGAGGACAGGGAGGAGGGCCGCATCGTTGAGGTGGCACCCGCGGCCCCGCCCCGGCGCTCCCCGGGGGCCCCCCCCCCCCGCTTTCCGCTGGGTCCGGCGGAAATGAGCAGTGGCTCTGGGCGGGCAGCGGAGCCCCCCGAGCTGGGCTCCCGGCGCCTCGCCCTGCCCCAGGAGCCGCCACCGCGCGTGGGGGACAGAGGCCGCGACCTGGGGCGCTAGTTCCCCGCGCCACGCCCCCTGCCGCCGCCTGTCCTGTGGAGGCACGCCCCCTCCCGCCACGACCCCGTCGGGGGCCTTAAGCTTCGCCAGCTCGGCCGCCATCGTCTGTGCCGCGTCCCTAGCTCCGAGAAGGACAGGCCTCGCGCCAGGACCCCGGAGGACTTCCGAGGTGGCCAGAGCCCCGCTGCGGCCCCCTGCCCCTACCCTGGCCTCTCTCCTGCCCACTTGCCCACCCAGCCTCGGGTCCCCCTTACCCACCGTGCCTCAGGATCCTCCTTTATCGGGCCTACACCCCTGTTGCATCCTCCCGCGCGACCAGGGCTTCTCAGGTCTTGGTCCCTGTCCACCCAACCTCCTGGCCCTCACCCACCGGCTCTCCCGTGCAGCCTCCTCGGGCCTCCCGGGGTCCCCACCAGTCCCGCGGCCCCGGTTGCTGCAGTCCTGGAGCCACCAGCTCTCACCCTCCTCCGCCTGCCTTGTGCTTTGGCTCCAGCATCCGTTCCCTGGGTCTCTTGCCTTTGCGAATCACAACCGGGTTTAGAGATAGCATCCCTTTCCCCACACAGGCAGATCTCCCTTCCCAGCCCCTCTCCACGACCCCCACCCACCCCCAACAGACCCCTCACTTCATGTGCATCCTCTCCAGGGCTTTGGAATTCATTTGCAATCCAAGGCTAACCTGCCCCTCCCACTGTTCCACTCCAGGCTGCAGGTCTTGGAGATTTTAGTTTCTCTCCAAATTTTGACTCTCAGAACAAACACCCTAGTGTCGGTCGGCCTAGCCCGGGCCTGGGCCTGGCTCCACCCAGCCTGCAGCAGGCAACTCCGGGCCCAGCTTGCCCCCACCCAGCCCAACAGCTGTTGCCACATTTGCTTCTCCAACTCCTATATGTCCTGGATTTTCTGACCTCTCCTCTCACTCTGGCTTTCTTATTCTTTTTCCGTGTGTGTCCTAGGTGCCAAGATGGTGGGGGAACTCCGCTACAGGGAATTCAGGGTGCCCCTGGGGCCTGGCTTGCACGCCTATCCTGATGAGCTGATCCGCCAGCGGGTGGGCCATGACGGACACCCCGAATACCAGATTCGCTGGCTCATCCTCCGGCGCGCGGACGAGGGGGAAGGGGGCTCCGGCCAGGTGGACTGCAAGGCTGAGCACATCCTGCTGTGGATGTCCGACGAAGAGATCTACGCCAACTGCCACAAGATGCTGGGCGAGGACGGCCAGGTCGTCGGGCCCCCCCAGGAGCCGGCGGAAGCTGGGGCCCTGGACAAATCTGTGCTGGGGGAGATGGAAGCCGATGTGAAGTCCCTGATTCAGAGGGCCCTCCGGCAGCTGGAGGAGTGTGTGGGCACCGCCCCTCCTGCCCCTTTGCTGCACACCGTCCACGTGCTCAGCGCCTACGCCAGCATCGAGCCCCTCACGGGAGTCTTCAAAGACCCCAGGGTGCTAGACTTGCTCATGCACATGTTGAGTAGTCCTGATTACCAGATCCGCTGGAGCGCAGGCCGGATGATACAAGCCCTGTCCTCCCACGATGCTGGTGAGGGGCGGTGTGGGGAGGAAGGGAGAGCAGGAGAGGGGCTGGGTCGGCTCAGGGACTCGCACAACACTGTGGCAGGAGCCTCAGCCCTCATCAGTACGTAAGAGATTCTGTTGCCCTTCTCGTGGAGTTGGAAGAAAGGGGGGGGCATCTGCAGAAAGAAGAAAAAATGTCCCAATCTGCAAGAACTTCACTTTTTTTTTCCCATTGGGTTTCTATGCAAAGGAAGAATCTACAGTTTGGACTATTGGGGTGTGTGTGTGTGTGTGTGTGTGTGTTAGGAAATTTGGGCTTTTGAAGCAAATCAGCAAGACATGTTATTCCCACTGAGTGGTGGCAAAAGGATTTTTATTGAGCTTTTGCCTAGGAGAGTCGGACATCATGTTCCATGCCCATAATCCCAGTACTTGGGAGGCTGAGACAGGAGGATGGCAGGTTCAAGAACAGCCTCAGCAATGTAGCAAGACTCTCAGCAACCTAGTGAGACCCTGTTTCCAAATAAAAAGGGCTGGAGTTGTAGCTCAGAATTAAAATGGCTCTGGACAAGCCGGGTGTGGTGGTGCACGCTTGTAATCCCAGCATTCGGGAGGCTGAGACCGGAGGATCCAGGTTCGTGGCCAGCCTCAGCTACCTAGTGAGGCACTCCGCAACTTAGTGAGACTCGGTTTCAAAATAAAGAATAAAAAATAGGGCTGGGGGTATATCTCGAAGGTAGAGTGCCCCTGAGTTCAATCCCCAGTTCCGCAAAAAAAAAAAATAAAATAAATAAAATAAAATGGCTCTGGGTTCAATCCCCAGTACTACAAAAAAAAAAACCCTAAAACTAAAAAGCCTAGGAGAAGCTGGGCATAGTGGCAGATATCTGTAATCCCAGTATTTTGGAGACTGACAGGAGAATCACAGGTTGGACGCCAGTGCCAGTAACTTAGTAAAACCTTGTTCCTTGTTTTTTGTTTATTTGGGGTGTGTGTGCGTGTGTGTGTGCGTGTGTGTGTGTGTGTGTGTGTGTGTGTCCGTCCCACTAGAGATTGACCCAGGGGCATTCTACCTCCCAGCTATACTACACTCTCAGCCTTTTTTTTTTTTCTCTCTGTAGCACTGGGGATTGAACCCAGAGGCATTCTACCTTCGAGCTACACCCCCAGCCTGATTTCTTATTTGGAAACAGGGTCTCGCTAGGTTGATGAGACTCTCACTACTTGCTGAGGCTATCCTCGAACCTGTGATCCTCCTGTCTTACCCTCCCAAGTACTGGGATTACAGGTGTGCGCCAACACACCCAGCACCTCCAGCCCTTTTTTGTTGTTGTTGTTTTGAAACAGGGTCTCACTAGGTTGTTCATCAGATTTTTTTTAGCGAGATAAAATAGGGCTGAGGGTGTACCTCAGTGGTAGAATACCTCTGGATTCAATCCCTAGGAACACACACACACACACACACAGCCTAGGAGCGATGCCTGGGAAGGTTGAAGCTAGGGAACAGTTACTGATTGGGGTGTGGCTTACAGGGACCCGGACCCAGATCCTTCTGTCACTGAGCCAACAGGAGGCCATTGAGAAACACCTGGATTTTGACAGCCGCTGCGCTCTGCTCGCCCTGTTTGCACAAGCCACGCTCTCTGAACATCCCATGTCCTTCGAGGGCATTCAGCTGCCGCAGGTATCCTGTGGGGGTGCGGGGAACAGGCCTTTGTCCTGTTGAGAGCTCGTGGAAGGAGGGAGGGGCTGAAGCCGACCCCAAGGCCAAAGTTTATATCCCACAGGTCCCAGGAAGGCTGCTCTTCTCCCTGGTGAAGCGGTACTTGCATGTCACCTTCCTGCTTGACCAGCTGAACGACAGTGCTGGAGAGCCAGGAGCCCAGAACAACCCCGCCCCAGAGGACCAGAGTGCGGAGAGGGGCCGGCTGGAGCTGGAATTCAGCTTGGCCATGGGCACCCTGATCTCTGAGCTGGTGCAGGCCATGCGCTGGGACTGGGCCTTGAGCAGACCGGGGAGCTTGGCACGCCCCCCCTGTTCCATTTTCCAGCCTCAGCCGGCAGACGCCAGCCCAGGCCACCCACCCTCCCAGGCCCAGGTCTCCTTCAGGAGGTCAAGGAGGTTTCGCCCTCGGTCTGAGTTTGCAAGCGGCAATACCTATGCCCTTTACGTACGGGACATGCTGCAGCCTGGGATGCGAGTGCGGATGCTGGAAGATTACGAGGAGATCAGCGTTGGGGACGAGGGCGAGTTCCGGCAGAGCAACAACGGCGTGCCCCCCGTGCAGGTGAGAGCAGCTCTGTGGTGGGCCACCCTTGGGAATCTATTCTGGGTGGGACTTGGCTGCACCTTCCATACAGATGCCAGGCCACCCAAGGAGAAAACTCTCAGTAAGATCAAGACGGTAAAAAGGCCGGGTGTGGTGGCACACAATTGTAATTCCAGTACTTGGGAGGCTGAGACAGGAGAATCACAGGTTCACAGCCAGCCTCAGCTACTTAGTGAGGCCCTCTGAAACTTAGTGAGACCCTGTTTCAAAATAAAGAATAGGAGCCGGGCGTGGTGGCGCACGCTTGTAATCCCAGCATTCGAGAGGCTGAGACCGGAGGATCTGGGTTCTCGGCCAGCCTCAGCTACCTAGTGAGGCACTCTGCAACCTAGTGAGACCCTGTTTCAAAATAAAGAATAAGAAATAGGGCTGGGGGTGTAGCTCGGAGGTAGAATGCCCCTGAGTTCAATCTCCAGTACCGCAAAAAAAAAAAAGAAAGAAAGAAAGAATAGAAGCAAGGCGTGGTGGTACACGCTTGTAATCCCAGTACTTGGGAAGCTGAGACAGGAGGATTGCAGGTTCGAAGCCAGCCTCAGCAATTTAGCAAGGCCTTCCACAACTTAGTGAGACCCTGTTTCAAAATAAAGAATAAGCCGGGCGTGGTGGTGCACGCTTGTAATCCCAGCATTCGGGAGGCTGAGACAGGAGGATCCGGGTTCGAGGCCAGCCTCAGCTACCTAGTGAGGCACTCCGCAACTTAGTGAGACCCTGTTTCAAAATAAAGAATAAAAAATAGGGCTGGGGGTATAGCTCGGAGGTAGAATGCCCCTGAGTTCAATCCCCAGTACAGCAAAAAAAAAAAAAAA